>LPNX010855739.1:41997-87503 GCA_001517045.1 Pseudotsuga menziesii
GATTAGAGGCTAAATTTGACAATCCCGCAAGCATTGGAAACCAATAATGTTCTGTTACATCAGTGTCTACATCTGTGCCAATAACTTCCACAGGTTTTAAGGCCCCACCTGGAATTAGGCCCTGCAAGCATTCAATATAATATATTAGATACATCGATGACTTAAGAATCTAAAATCAAGTGCTCAGCTAAGATTTCATAACTGTCCATAGTGAAGATCCCGCAAGAAAATATTATAACTGTAAAATGGTCAGTGTATAAAGTGCAAGCAGATTCCTAATATTAAACATTCTTAAATTCTAAATATACATGGTTATATTATAACAATGCTTCTTGAAGGAGCTTTTTCATTTGATTTTGTAGTTGCAATGTATGAGACATACCTAACATATCAAGACCAAAAAATACAATAAAGAAGATGATATGAAAAAGTACACAGCAAAATAGAAAACTACCACTAAGCTAAGTCACATGACACAAGGATAGGGAGGCATAGGGATTCAAGTGTCTGCTATGGGTACGTAGACCCCATAAAACTGGATACATAGAGTACCTTAATAATATATATAGAGATATATAGATATAGACATAGATATTAGAAATGAAATACAGGCATACAGATGTAACTTTCTTGAACATTTAGAAAATAGAGCTACAACAAATGATCAAACACAATAGAATCAAATTATAAACTAAAACCATATCTCATACATATAGATAATCAAACCATATACTCATCAAATCATAGCATTTGCAATGCATTAAAAGCCCTAAAATCAATTTTAATGCACCTCTGTAGTGCACCACTGGAAGACATGTAGATCCTCTGTGTCCACATGTGGGATGAGCTATCCAGCATAGGGCATATGTCAGAGACACTGGGCCTATGTGTCCAATACATGGATTTGTGGCACGAGAGGAATTTAGGACCTATTGTGTTTCTGGGCTACTAATCATAAATCACCATTTCAAGTACTAAGGCATCCCATCCATTTGTTGAGTTGCATATTTACTTATTGACTTAAAGAGTCTTTGAAGACCTAGTTGGCAGCTTTAGCAAACTTTCAATTGCATGACCATTTTGGTTTGGCAAACAAATCTTGTTAGTTGTGATTTACATTTGTATTGTGGACCTCATTATAGCCTTTGATTCAAGCATCTTTGAGCCATATGCAGGGGAATGTTACAATAATGCAAAGTTCAATCAGTTGTTGGGAATCATGCATGTGTGATTATGGATGTCAACCAATTACAAAACTGGTCTAACTTTCAAGCAACCCTAAGCGAGATTGTCACAAACCAAAGTCTGAGGCCTTTAGCACTCATCAATTTTTCACTTTTAGTCAAATGCTCTTATTTTCATTGAAGGGAGATGCTCCTTGCATTTATGTGGCTTGGAACCATGAGTATCAGATTTTACTTATTCTACGAAGTCAAATACTGCATTTACTGTAGTATTCAGGAAGCGTAGAATTTACATTTTGACCCCAAAGGAGCAACAAAGCCAACGAAGTAGGCCATGGCTTTAAACATAGCTTTCAAACATTCACAGTCATGTGTTTCTTTTGGCTTCTCCTCTTACCATTACAGATCCACCTTTTAATGATAGATTAATATTTCTTTCATAAGATTGATATTAGGCAGAGGATTCTTCTGTCGAATCACATCAATTACTTTGCCTATGTGATCTCACATCATGTATTTGCCTAGAATCTCTTTGTTTGAAATATTTTGGTGATGGAAATATATGATTAAGTGATCTCTAACAATATATTTTGCATCGAGGCAATGATTGACCATTCATATATGCAAATGTTACACATAGTATCTGACTGTTAGTGGGAAATTCAAACTCTAAAGGGTCAACACAGTCCTTGGCAGAGATATGACAGTCCCAAGCATGTATTCCAATTGAACAAAAGACTGTAAAAAATGATGTAAATTCTAGATCTGAAATCACAATAATAAAATATATCCACCACAACTTCTAGCTCATCAGTAGTTTTTAACCAAGATATTAAATACAAATGACTGTCAAAGATATACTTTCCAGCTTATTAGATTATCACTTCAAGTTTACAAAACGATATCTTCCAGCTCTAAAAAGTTTACAAAACGATATACTTCCCTTGGATATTACCCTAAAAGCATGCTTGAAAATGATGTATAGCAGCTAAGTCAACTTCCAACGACCCTAAAATTAACCAACTCGAGCTTTGCCATGGAGTCCTGAATTGGGTAGAGACAAGTTGCTTGAAATTGAATACTTCATAAGTTTTAGCAGAATTCTGCGCCATAATGTTCATTTTGGCCATACAGGGGAGCTATCACAGGTGGCAAATATCATTCTAGATATACTCTCTCAGCTTCAAACATTATACAAAGAGCATAGTGTGAAGGAAAGGGGTTGGTTATTCTTAAGGCATACTGCATGGTTGTCTTTAATTTTATCATTGCTCCAGGTAGGTCTGTGGAAAGTGTCTCTGAGAAAGATCCCAGTTTCAAGAGAGGATACATTTTGGATAGAGCAGAGGTAGAGCTACAAAAATTGCTTTAAGTGAACCTAGGTTTGGAAAATTCAAAATATTGTACTACTCTGTATCAGAAGTGCGTAGCCAATAACATTTTTGAGCTTACACAAATCACTAAGACCATCTAAGACTCATCTTCCAAAGGCCTGATACAAGGATACATTTAAAAGGAACAAATGTTCACAAAATGACAAGACATGGCCATGAAGAACATTAACTTCCAAAGGTAGATTGCAAGAACCCAACAATGCAAGAAGTTGATGTCAACAGAAGTGACAAAAATGCCAAGTCCAAGACAACATGTACAATTTGATTATAGAAAATCACAACAGAAAAAAACTCATCTTGCACAGGCTTGATACAAGGATACTTTTAAAAGTAACAATTGTTCACAAATCAACAGAACCTGAACTTCCAAAAGTAGATCATGAGAACCAAAAGAATGTAAATCAACATTACAAGATATTGATGTCCACAAAGGTGACAAAATGTGTTGTTTTTGATGGCATGTCCCAATGACGAGTAACAGCCAATGACATGTTAACATCTAACACAGAAAAGTGTTGACAACACAAATTAATCAAATCACAAAGGGCATAAAGAAGAATTAGGAGCATGGAAACCAGGTTGGAGGTAGAAGCAGTCAAAATTTCTAACACAATTAATCACACACGACAAATAAGAGACAAGGTTGCGAAGGAAATAACACTATTGTTTAACAATATGATTCATGTTCATCACAATACTAACCTGTACCCATGTTTAACTCCTCTAAAAATTTCTTGAATACAGAAACTAGGTTTGGTTATGAAGCTTAAAGAATCAAAGAGAGGACGTAAATTCAAACAAAGTAGGTAAATTTGATGCCTGCCCTTTGTAAGTAAAACTCTTAACTTATGGGATGAGATGTGATATGTTATAAATTTGCCATTGACTGAATAATATCCACAAAGTATAGAATCCATATCACCAAGTATGTATATATTTCAATACAATATATAATCATCCCAAAATTATTGAAGGGAGATACCTCCCGATTTGGGTCATCCTGGTCTTGGAACTCTAATCCCGTCAATTCCACCTTTATTTTCCGTCCTTTCTCAACAGGGTTTTCATAACCATCCAGCACCTTATTAATAACCAGACTCAAGAGACAGAAGACAGCTCTGATGTGGACAAAAACCTTGTCTATATTGTAATGCAGAAGCCAAGGGAAAGGAGAGAAAGGAATGCACCCTTCCAAGTCAAGGTTCATCCTTCAGGTAAGAAAAGGAAGGTAAGTGCCGATGAAGATCCCTATTTCAAAAAGCAGTTATAGCAAAGAGCTGTTTAAAGATAATGCAACTACAATACCCATTTTAGAAGACATGTTAAGATTATGAATTCAAGTCTTAAACTTCATTTAGTGTGTGTCTTGACAAGAGAAAATTCGAGATCTGATTAAGTGAATGTTCTAAGGGTTTACTGCTGCTTTGGCTTGACCTCCAGGGTTCTTGCTACTCCTTGGAGTGGGCTGTGAATTTCTTGCTGCTCCTAAGTCTAGACTGCCAAGCTAAGCCATGATCTCTTGTTGGACAGTTAAGCTGGGCGTGACCTCCTTATGGGCTGCCAAGCTAAGCCATGACCTTATTGGACTGTTGTAGGGTGAATTGTGAGCCTATTGTTGAGTGCTGTGAGCATGAACTGTAACCTCTGCTGCTGGTTTAGGGCCGCAAGGATGCCATGGACTGTCTTATGGGTTGCATCCTCACTGTGGGTCTGTCTTGTGGACTTAACCCTCATCTTGGACTGTCCTATAATTTTTAGGTTTTGTAAGGCTACATCAAAGAAATGGAATCATGTCTTTAAGACATAACCACTCCAAACATAAACCCAAGGAATTAGCCATTATTTTTCAGTTGATCTTTAATGGCACCAGTTGTTACCTCCTCAGAAATCTGAGTACAAGAAACATAATAATGGATCATTTACCTCAAAGCTTAGAGGAGCTGGTGTAAGGCCTATTTTCTAGCACTCGTCGAGTCAACTAAGATCTTGACACTGCAATGTGTAAAGTAACATGAACTTGGAGATTATGAACTTGCCTTTCAGCTCCAATATTTTGTTGTAGAGCTGTTTGCGTTCCTTACTCTCTTCTACGAACTTTGCTTTGAGTTAACTGTACTGGACTTTTAGTTCGTCGTACTCATTAACTGCAAAAAAAATACTTATCAGAAGAATATCACTGTCATACGAAAGTTGGACAGTGGTGCAAACATTTCAATACTCACCTAGAGCTTGCACAGAAGAAGTCATTTCATTGATATCAGGTAGCGCAGAAGCATAGCATTTTTCCTCCTCGAAAAATTTAGTATATTCACTCTTTAGAACCTGCCATCCTCCCCACAAATAGTTCAAATGAAGGTCACCATATAGTTTTTCATGAGTGCAAGCATGCTTCTTGAGACAGAAAACAACTCCACTTACCTTGATTTTGTCATTTAGTTGGTTAACTGATAAGGCCCACAATTTCTTTTCCCTCTCGTGCTAGTCTTGAAGGTCTCTTAACTCATTTACTTGGCCCTCTACAGCATGAGCTGTAAAACATAAATAAATACATCAGAAAAAATATATTCCATAAAACAAAACAAATCATAACTTAACTTAACTAAAAAGCCATAAATGGAACTGGTTTAGTTGATTATGTTCCCCAGTACCTAAAGAGCCGACATGCAATGACTTGCGCATAAGTTCATTCCTGAGCTTTTCAAGTTGATGGTTGGAGTCTTCAAGGGACATCCATGCCTCATGACATTCTTTCTTCTTTAATTCATAATATTTACGCAGCTCTCCTATTTTATTTTCATACTCAATAACAGATTTACAACTCCTGCCTCTACTCTGAAAAACAATTAAGTTATATTTGTTATTTTAGACAACCTCCAGTAGAAAAATTATAGTTTATACCAATATTACTACTTCACAAAGGAAAAAAATCAGGTGTTTCTTACTAACATTCCAATGGCTCTGGAGGAAACATTCGTGTGAATTTTTTGTTTCAAATATGAAAGGGAAAAGAGTTACTAACACCATTGTTACCTTCTGATTATAGCCCTCTTCAGCTACTACAACTTGTCCCTGGTCCTGGTTTGTTTGCTTCAAATCATTTTCTTCAATCACAATAGGATGTTTACTCCCTTTATGACCTGAAACCTATTTATGTTAGCAACAGATCAAACTTTCACATTTTTTATCATTTCTTGTAAAGCTCTGCTGACAATGGACCCTTACATACATCACCTTCACATTCAAAGTTGAAACAATTGAAGGAAAAAGGGAATACCTAAAGATGGTGCCTTTCTAATGCAGATGGCACAGAGAATAGGGCTGCCAATGAATTCTTCAAATCTAACAGTTAAAGGCCCTCCATCAATAACATGTGTCGGGGCCTCCATCAAAACAAGAGGTGTGTTTGAACCAACTCGAGCATAGATATCAAGCTCAGAAAGAATCTGCAAATACAATTTCACTAAATGAAAAGTTATCCGAAATGGGATATCATGGAAGAAATAGTAATACATGTAACTGTATATTTTAGTAATCTTACCTTATCTTCCTGTACAAAGAAATCAAAAACTCGCATCCCTGCAGGGCCATTTGTGAATACTATCTCTGCGAAGTGAAGATCAACAAAGTAATCTCCAGTAGGAAGATCGCCAATTATATACGAAAAGTTTCCAAACCTAGCTGTTTGATAGACAGATGGGCCTTCCTTTTCAACAATACCCTCCTCTGTTCTTAGCACATCTCCACCCACAAAATATAAATCTTGTTGAAAATCACTTCTCAGTGGCTGTTGGTCTCCAGCATCTATGCACATGACAGCATCGTCTACAAGATGTATCAAATGAGTAGAATGCATTATTGAAGTGTACAGCTGTGAAAAAAAAAGTCGAGGAAATAAACTTTCACCTTCTCATTAGTAGGTAAGATATTCCAGAAAGAAATTGCAAGATCTTCCAGAAAAAAAGGAATGTTCACAAATCTACATGTCTGAGATAAAAACCCAAGATCTTTAAGGAAAAGAAATACCAATAAAAGAAAGGGAGAAATCCCACTATGAAGAACTGTATGGCAGCTGCGTTTAAATTAACCCTATCGCCCGCGACGTAAAGAAATGGCCGCCCTTTGAAAAGACAGTGGCCTATTTGCTGGGATTTCAAGGAAGAATAACCATCAGAGACTTCCAAAAACTATTATCTAAAGGCCGGTAATTTTGGAGACTTTAAAACCCCAAACATAGTTAACCTACCCTGGGAAACCCATTAATCTTTTGTGGAAAATATTTTACTCTTTCCCTTTGCTAATGGCTTCATTCCTTAAACGCCCTTAAATGCTTATTACTTAGCAAATGGATTCTCTCTGCTGACATTGTTACAAAATGATCCTTTACTCTTAACCTCCATAAGATTCGTTCTCTCGGTTCAGAATACAATTTCAAGAGAAAAGAGAAAAAGCGTATGGTCTCGTATGCAAGCGCGAAATAGAACTCATGTGAAAAGACTAAAAAAAATATGTTGCCATTCCACTGACAAGAACGGCATTGCAGATGCATTTTGAGCACGATTATCTATCAAGGAAAGAAATGGCCTCCCTACAAAAATACTGTAACCCATTGCCTTGCTTTCTAGGAATCACAGGCATGGTAATAACGAAGTCCGAGGGCTGCCATGAAATTAGCAGCCCCAAAATCAAGATGGATACTGCTGCCATGAAATTAGCAACCCCAAAATCAAGATGAATACTGTCAAACTCGGTGGGAACAACCATGGAAATGACTGTCACATTAGTTAACCAGATGAGAAATAAGACACGAGTAAAAGAGAAAAATGAACACAATCAGAAAACAAAGGAAAGAGTAAATCAACCAGAAAACCGCGCCTAAACTCTTGGCCGTCTCTATATCGACGCCTTGACCATTGTAAAAAGTCAACAAAAGATGGTGCCGTCACTATAGAGACGATTAGGCGTGGATACAGCAATGTCCAAGAGTTTAGGCATGGATACAGAGATGTCTAAGAGTCCAGGCGTGGATACAGCGATGGCTAGGCATGGATACAGTGACGCCTCGTTCCTGTTACATCGGATTTTACATAAAAAAGTAAGAAACGTGGAAAACCTCTGTGGAAAAATCCGCGCTTTTGTACTAGTGGGTCAGTGCAAGAAGATGAGGGACCTTTTAGATGCAATCCTAGTTTTCAAAAACATGATCACGTTACCAAAAAATACAATGTGTTTCTACTACATAGCACTTGCTATGGTTCAACCCGAGCCTGACATGTCATGGGACATGTAGGATAGGAAACCATATCACATATGCATTATATAAATACAAAACGCGTACGCGATATGTAGTTATAAAACATGTACACAATTTGTAAAACTAAAATTAATTTATATAGACAGTCCCGAAACCCGCAGCTTATTATACCCTTCAGGAACACGAAACCGACAGCGAATTGGAGCGTTTTGGAGAAAATTGGGTGCTTAGGATTGTTGGAGGATCGGATTTAGTAGGAGGGGAGGAAAATCCACTGGTGAATTATCATCTAACCAGGTAATTCAATCACCCATATCATTATTTTTTGTCAATTCTAAACCTAGTATATTGTTTTTTAACAGTATAAAACAACCAAATTTTGTATTATTTAGCAAATTGGAAATAACTGAGTGACTAATTAAATCCACATCTCCCTCAACCAAGATGAGTGAATAAATACAATGAATTCATTTTCAAGAACTCAAAAATTCCTAATGCAACCAAAAATTAACAAATTTAGAACTCCTCCTTTATACAATGTATCCATCCACCTGAAACCCAAATTTCCAACCCTCAAAGGACATTTCCCCATGATACTAATTGAATAATTTTCCTTGGAAATGGACATAACAAGATGAAATGCATGTGCACAAGCATGAATAGAAAAATGGATAAAAATTAGTAAATTGGTTTCTCAAAATTTCATCACAATCATTTCTCCATGAACATAATCAAAATTTCATAAGTGTATGTAGTTATACATTGCCTCTTACTTAAGCACCCTCAACTAAATTCCAAAACACATTAACAAAGTGCCTCTCAGGCCGCCCTTTGAAACATAAAACAGTGTATTATATAAAATCAACAATATATATATAAACACAGAGTTAAAACTAGTAACTATGACTAGTTTTATTCCTTCCTCCAGTAAGTTTAGTAGCCACCACCATTTTTCCAGTAAAATATTTGCACTTCTTGGTTATAGCACCCACCTCATTTGTGTTTTAATTATACCTTCCTCGGCACTTTTCTCTTGTTCTATGCATATGACTTACCCTCCGTGCCCCTGGTCTTATCACAATGACAAAAAAAGTTGAAATATACAAACCTTCTCATTGTGATAACGAATTACAAGTCAACATGTTTTAACACCCCCATACAACCCCAGTATTCATCAGGGGACTAGTGCTAATTAATTAAAGGTCATCACCTAAACTAGATAGAACTTAAATTCTGCTTCTTTTATCCTATAAACATAATAAAGAAAATTAGAAACATGTGAGACCCTAGGTCTCCCTAAGATCCCTTGACCTAGCAAAGACATAAATTACTTTACTCAAACAGTCTATGCCCCTGCATCACTAGGTTTATCAACCTTTTTTTAAAATAGCAAAAACAATGGGTAATATATTTCTACATGTTGAGTCTCTAAGCTCATCTACAACCAATTGTAGTCTAGTCCATAAATTATCCATTTTTCCATGTAACTTTTGGTTGGTTTCCATGTTTATACAACAAGGAAATGGTGAACACCCATGAAATACCTAGAGTGCGTCGTGAGAGTGTTCCCAACCATGATCGAGTCAATTATATTTAGAGGATATGGTGGCAGCCCTGTATCACCCCTTTTCTTGCCTCACATATCCTAGTAGTCCCTTACCCCTTTCTTTTACATATTCAAGGGATGTAAAGGCCAAAACATGTCAAAATAACACTCCTAAATTCAAAGAAGTTTAAGCCCAAGTGTGCATGTAAAAGTCACCAATGAAGGTGAAGAAGTGCCTTAACTTCTAGAAATAAGTTGAATGAAACTTACTATTTAATTGTTAAATGTTTAATTTTAGGTTTTAAATGTTTGTAAGTGAATGCCATTAAATTGCTTACTTGAGTTTGATTTAATTTACATTTTCAATTTCGAAGAGATGTCATTATATACCATGTATATGTTTCTAATGATTTCCTTATTGATGTTTTTATTGCAGTTGCGGCTATGGACACAAATGCTGAAATACTGATTGAGCTTGCCCACTTGAGAGGACTTAGTACTGCTTTTAGTGGTGGTGATAGGATTTGTCGTTCACTTGCATCCACTTTGGATGCAATTGTTGAGACTATTTCATTGTCAAGCAACATACTATATGATATTACATCATATAGAGAAAGAAAAATACAAGAGTATGTTGATGGGTTTGGCTACAATGCAATAAAAAAGTTGAAAATTACCAAAGAGCATATATTTTCATTGTTTAGGGACCCTCACATGGGGGAAATCCCAAATGAAAATAGGCCACATATCTCTATTAAGTGGTGCACATTTCAACCATTTGTTGATAACTGGATGGATATATGGTTTTTGATATGCCACCACACAACAACAGGGAAATCCCCCTGTATTTCCTTTAGAAGATGTATGCATAGTTCGTGTTGGGTAAACACGTAAACTATTTTGATATATTGTGGTTTCAGGGAATCGGTGGGGGGATGCCCCAAAACCGACCCAATCCTAGGCTTCGAGATGTTGATCGCCCTATCCCTGCACCTCGCAGGAAGTTTCCTACGCTAGATGTCCCACCTGTACATCGTGTTATTCCACAGGCACGTGATGCATATTTGAGTTTAGCATGGGTAGTTGTTCGTCATAGCACTATGGTTCAACATATGGGTGAGGAAGGGACATTTGTCCCTGGTGTGGTACGTACACAAGGTCGTCACAGTGCAGGACCATCTTTTAGTGCAGTACCACCCACTAGTGCAGTACCCCCATCTAGTGTAGGACCATCTACTAGTGCATCAACATCAGCACATTCCCATCCTACTTTTGAGCCTCACGAGTGGACATCATGTGGTCATCTCTACTATGGTCTTTCTTTAGATGTTGTCTTCAATGGGTTTTTGAGTGATGTATGTATATGGTTAATTGTAATAAATTATTCATTTCTTTTCCTCTTTGTACACATATTTATAGTTTGAGCTAATATATTAATTCTGTGAACTTGCCGTTGATGCTTTATGTCGACAGTGACGCCCCAGAGTTCCATGTTCCACACTCTACATAGGGGCATGACATTCCATCAACTAATCCCTTGGTTGGTGGAGAGATTCATATAGCACCCATTCTTGTATCTCACACCGAGGTAAACATTTTAAAATTTTAGTTTTTTAATACTTGTTAATTTGTTAATTTCCACATACTATACATGTTAGTTCACTAATGCTATCTACGGTCTAATATTTACAATTATTAAACTTGCAGATGCCATATCCTTCATGGGGGAAAGCAGTGATGGAGGTAGAATCCATGGTCGTATTGACTGAGGAAACATTTGGGCATGACATTCCATCTACTGATCCCTTGGTTGGTGGAGAGATTCATATAGCACCCATTGTCGTATCTCACACCGAGGTAAACATTTTAAAAATGTCATTTTTTTAATACTTGTTAATTTGTTAATTTCAACACACTATACATGTTAGTTCACTAATGCTATCTATGGTATAATATTTACAATTATTAAACTTGCAGGTGCTAGATCCTTCATGGGGGAAAGCAGTGATGGAGGTAGAATCCATGGTCGTATCGACCGAGGAAACATCTGGGCATGACATTCCATCCACTAATCCCTTGGTTGGTGAAGAGCTTCATATAGAACCCATTCTCGTATCTCACACTGAGGTAAACATTTTAAAAATGTCATTTTTTAAATACATGTATGTTCGTTGAATCATGCATGTCTAACTACATGAACTCTTGTTGACTATAGGAACCAACCAAAACACTTGGACCATTTCCTGGAGTTGTATCTCCTCATATGCTATAAGTGAACAAGGGTCATGTGTATATGAGGCGGCCTACTCCTAGCAAGACCAGTTGTCCACGGCCATGGAGCTACTGATACCATGGTAATGTATATCCTTCGATGATATTTCTTGGTTAACTTGAAATCTAGTGCATAAAATGTTTTGTTAATGTTTTATTTGCATGTTTACTGCATCAAGAGCCATAGTTTACTATTGAAAACCTTGTAGGGATGGTTGATGCAGCAGCCAGTGCTACATCTACAATGGAAACAAGTCACACAGAGGTACAACTATTTCAACATGATCATTACATAGTTTATTATTGTTGGCGTATGTTTATTCATGCATGTCTGACTATTTCAACATTTGGTGATTGTAGCCACCAGCAGTAGGATTTATTGATGTAGTAGACAATGTGGTATCTGCAATAACAACAAGCCACACAGAGGTACAACTATTTTAACATGAAATAGACATAGTATGTTATTGTTTTCTATTGTTTATTCATGCACATGTATAACTATTTCAACATTTGGTGATCGTAGCCACCACTAGCAGTAGCAGTTCCTGCCCCCTTTGGTTCGACCATGGATGCAACCATCCTTGATGTTCAACCAACAACTCCATCTACTACACAAGGAACACAATCCCCTTTGTCCAGTCTCTCGCTGAGGTGAGATGTCCATTAATGACCAATTGTTTCATATGATGTCCATGAACATTTTGATAATTGTTGAGTTAATTTAGATATGGTATTTTATTGAGATAATGTATTAGTACATAGTTAGTTGAATTTTACAATTGACACACACTGGTCCTATAGTTGTTCCTAGAGGATCAACGTTGAGAAAGAACAAGAGGAAGCCTTATTTTTGATGTGTCTTATGGGACATGTACATTTCGATACAGGTACATGTGGCTTGGATACTTTTGGAGACATGTACTTTTGGAGACGTACATTGACATTTCACTTACATGTACATGTGGCTTCGATAGTTTTGGATACATGTACATGTGACTTGGATATTCTTGGATAGTCGTGGAGACACATGTACTTCTGGTTAGTTTTGGATATATATGTACTTTTGGATACTTTTGGATATATATGTACTTTTGGAGACATGTACATTGACATTTCAGTTATAAATGAATGATACATTTCACTTTGAATTTGTTCTTTGGTTCCACATGTTCTTGTGTAAATATATTGTAATGATTTGTGTGTATTATCTATTACTTATGAATGCACTATGTCAAAAGAAAAAACTATTATATTTAAAGGTTTCAATGATCTCACTACATGCACACTAATTGGATATCTACTTAGAAATTGTGATTTTGGATGACCATTACAAGTAAAGTCAAAGTTCTTGCTTATGTAATTTAATAAATATAAGTGCAATACAATGTATTTCAAGGTATCAATCAACTCACTACATGCACACCAATTGGATATATCTAATTAAATATTGCGAGTTTGGATGGTTAAATTACAAGCTAAGTCAATGCTCAAGTGTAATTTAATAAAACTAACTGCAATACATGCCTCGCGTTTCATCAACGACCAACAACACTATTCAACAAACCTCATGCACCCAACGACTAATCACTCAGCATTAAAGGAACTCCAATAGAATCCAAAGATTGAGAACCAAATTCGTGAATCAACATGATTTTAAGCATAAGTCCACGAGATTTGAAAAGGTTGAGTTGGACATTAGATTGATTCTGAATTGAGTTGTGACAGTAAGATAAGTTTAGGGTTAGGATTAACGTTTCCTTGGTAGGGTTATGGTTATGGGCCATGCATGTTAAACAGTAAACCATAGTTAGGGCTAGGGTTTTCCAAGTTTGGCCTTCGTTGGCATGAAATGCATTGTCCAAGTTTTCCCCTCGTTGGCGTGACTGCATTGTCTCCTACAGAGTGAAACCCTAGTTTCAGAAACCACCGTATACGGTGGTCACCAGGAAATGCAAAAATTAGAGAGGGTCTCCCCTAGATAAAATCCCATGTCATGAATCCAATGGAATCGATGGTTCGTCAATCAGAGACCCAAGCATCGATCTATGAGAGTTGTAGGTCACCTCTAGATATCATTCATGGACACTTGGTGGACTTGTGCCCGGTGCACAAAAAACCTCATGGAGATGCAATTTTGAATTCTGTCAACTCCTACTAGCATGTTTGAGTATGGAAAATATTGCAATGTCAACTACTTCCCCACCGTTTGTGGGTTTCCAAGTTTGTCCCTCATTGGCGTGACTACATTGTCCCCTACTAAGCAAAACCCTAGTTTCAGAAAACACTATATACTGTGGTCATCGAGCAATGGATAGGCAGGAGAGGGCCCCCCTAAGCTAAAATCCCACGTCACAAATCCAACAAAATCAATGGTTCATCGATTGGAGGCACAAACATTGATCTATGGCAAGTTGTAGGTCACCTCCAGATATCGATCAAGGACACTTGGTGGACTTCTGCCCAGTGCGCAAAAAACCTCATGGAGCCACAATTTTGAATTCTATCAACTCTTGCTAGCGTGTTTGGGCATGGGAAACATGGCAACGCTAAATACATCCCCATTGTCTGTGGATTTCCAATTTTGGCCCTAATTTGCATGACTACATTGTCCCCCAGCGAGCGAAACCATAGTTTCAGAAAGCACCGTATATAGAGGTCACTGAGAAATGGACAGGCAGGAGAGGCCCCCCCCTAGCTAAAATTCCACATCATGAATCCAACAGAATTGACAGTTCATTGATCGGTGGCACAGGAATCAATCAATGGTGAGTTGCAGGTCACCTCCATATACCTTTCAGGGACACTTTGTGGAATTGTGCTCGGTGTGTAGAAAACCTGATGGAGCCACAATTTTGAATTCTGTCAACTCCTGCTAGTGTGTTTGGGCATGGGAAATATGGCAACGCTAACCACATCCCTACTGTCCATGTCTTTCCCAGTTTGGCCCTCATTGGCGTGACTGCATTATCCCCTACTGAGCAAAACCCTAGTTTCAGAAACCACCGTATACAGAGGTCACCAAGAAATGGACAGGCGGGAGAGGCCCCCCCCCAGCTAAAATCCCACGTCACAAACCCAACGGAATCAATAGTTCGTCGATTAGAGGCACATGCATCTATCTATGGTGAGTTACAGGTCACCTCCAGATACCTTTCAGGGACACTTGGTGGAGTTGTGCCTAGAGCGCAAAATACCTCATGCGGCCGCAATTTTGAATTCCATCAACTTTTACTAGCATGTTTGGGCATGGGACATATGGAAATGCCAACTGCATCCCCACCTTCCGTGGCTTTCCAAGTTTGGCCCTTGTTGGCGTGACTGCATTGTCCCCTACTGAGCAAAACCCTAGTTTCAGAAACCACCGTATACAGAGGTCACCGATAAATGGACATGCAGGAGAGGACCCCCCAAGTTAAAATAACACGTCACGAATCCAATGGAATTGGCAGTTTGTCGATCAGAGGCATGAAAATAGATCTATGGCGAGTTGCAGGTCACCTCCAGATACCTTTTAGGGACACTTGGTGGACTTGTGTCTACTACACAAAAAACCTCATGGAGCCGCAATTTTGAATTTCGTCAACTCATGCTAGCATGTTTGGGCATGGGAAATATGGCAATGCAAACAGCATCCCCACCATCTGTGGCTTTCCAAGTTTGTCCCTCATTGGCATGACTACATTGTCCCCTACCGAGAAAAACACTAGTTTCAGAAACCATCGTATATGGAGGTCACCTGGAAATGGATAGGTGGGAGAGGGCCCCCCTAGCTAAAATCCCATGTCACGAATCCAACGGAAACAATAGTTCATCAATTGGAGGCACGAGCATCGATCTATGGCAAGTTGCAGGTCACCTCCAGATACCTTTCAGGGACACTTAGTGAACTTGTGCCTGGTGTGTAAAAAACCTCACAGAGCCACAATTTTGAATTATGTAAACTCCTGCTATCATTTTTAGGCATGGTAAATATGGAAATGCCAACCGCATCCCCATCGTCTATGGATTTCCATGTTTGGCCCTCGCTGGCATGATTGAATTGTCCCCTACTAAGTGAAACCCTAGTTTTAGAAACCACCGTATACGAAGGTCAATGGGCAATGGACATGTGGGAGAGCCCCCCCCCCTAGCTAAAATATGTTGATGTAATTGTAACTTTGGAATGTATTCACTTGTATATCTTCTATATTGTACCCCGATGTTTATTCTAGGAAGTGTCTGTAATGTATTTGAGTCATGTCATGCCTCGATGTTCCTGTCAGGAGTTTCTATAATGTAAACAAGTCATGTCAAGTCATTGTGGGTAACCCTCCTATTGATCAACGGTTAAAGTCCCCACAGTTGTGGGGCCCTTGGGGTATTATAATATCCTAGAGAAGTCGGCTTTAGGTGATTTATTGTAATTTGGGGCAATAGTCCCCATGGTTTTGTTAAGGATAACCCTCCCTGTTGTTCAGAGGGGCAAAGTCCCCACAAGTTGTGGGGCACTAGGGTTATTAGACTCTCCTAGAGATGTCGGCTCTAGTAAGTAATTTTTAAGTGTGGCTGACATGTTGGAGTGGACATTAAGTGAATGAAAGAATATAAATAGAGGGTAAGCCTCTCTATTTAACACACACACACTCACTCATTGGGGTGCATGAGTGAGAGAGAATTTTTTGGGAGAAGAGAGAGATTACTGCTATCGATAGATCATTTTTATGTTTTTGGGTTTTACTTTTGGTGCTGATTTTATCTGTGAGGAAGTTGCGAGGTTTTCTCCTTTATGGTTTCCCTGAGGAAAATTCTTTGTGTCTCTTGTCTCTTGTGTTTATTGCTGTGCATGTTATTCTCTTAGTTAAAAATCCTAAGATCATAATGCTAGCTTGAATGATAAAAATCTAACATGGTATCAGAGCTAACCTAAGAAGAAGACATTATGTAGCTGTAGAAGCTATGGATTCTTACTTTTTGGGTCTCTCTCCACAATCCATCAACAAAAGTATGCTAGGTTGACTCTCCATTGAAGGGTGCATCTTTTTGTCGAAGCGGAATCCGATTCCGAGCATTTTCAATTTTTGGTGCGGGAAATTAGGGCTTCTTACAGAAGAGGAATTTTTGAGTGAGCCCAACATAGGATTTATCTCCTCATCAAAATCTAATTTCAGAGACCTGGGTCGAGAGTTTTGGTTGGGTATAACTCCGGGAAAGTCAAAGCCTAGTTTGACCCCGGGCTGGAAAAACCCTAAAATACTATAACTAATAAGTTTTGTTACATTTACTATATCTTAGAATTGGAGAAGTTTGAGGAGTTGAAACTTTCGCACGACAAAGATAAAATCCTGGTTTACACTATGTCCAAAGTTCAGCCTCATATTCTCTATATTCTAGGATTTATGATCCCTCCAAGTTAGGGTTCCATCCTCTTCGAGGAGTCATCCCTAAATAGGACACCCGGGGAGAATTGATATATCTCGGGCTGCAAAGGTTCAAATGAAATTTTTGAAGATGTTCCAGAAATTGAATGGACTTTAATTTCTGTGGTATAATTTTTAGATCCAGAAGATGAAATAGTGACATGTGGAAGTCCGTAAAACTTCTCTGTTCTGAACAGTCCTGAAATAGGTCACCTTGGGAAAACGATCATAAGTCCTAATTGATGAAACCAATTCTGATAAAACCTATGGTGTTGGAATAGGGATAGGTGAGGCTATGTCAATGAGAAGTTGTAAACACAGATGAGCAGTAATTTCATAGATACCATAGAAATAGTAGCGACCATTTCTGTAGAAGAAATTAGTAAACTAGGGCTTCATGTTCTGGTAGCTTCCCTCCACTGTTTTCAGAAAAGGAGTACATTGGACAGCTCACCTTGAAGAGGTCTATCTTAATATACAATAAGATCTAAAATATTCCAAGTTTTGAAAATTAGGTTTTCTCCGAAAAACCCTAAATCAGCCAGCTCCAGAACTAGGACGGACACCTCAAATTGGTAAGATCTAATATTTTGATATTTTCATTTGAGGTTCTCATTTTAAAGTGATCTATCACATCAGCTTGATGATAAGCTTGGGGAAGTTGACAACTTCCAAGCATGGAATTATATGATCTCTCTGAATAAAATGAATTGGACACCTACATAAGTATAAAGGTTCCAATTCCAGAGGGAGATGAGGCTAAAAGCCTTACATAAGAAGAACTTGGTTAAGGCCAAGAAGATCATTGTTGATTCAATCATAGATCACCTTATACCACAAGTGTCTTCCCTAAAGACACTGAAAGATATTTTTTATTCCTTGACCAAGCTATTTTAAGGGAAGAACATAAATTAGAATATGACTTTGAGAAAACAGTTGAAGAATATGAAGATCCAGAATGCAGAGACCATATAGTCATACTTTACGAGGGTCTCTCAAATCAAAGAAAAACTTATAGCAGTAGAAGAAGAAGTGGAGAATGCAGAAGTGGTGATAGCTACCTTGAATGGCCTCCCAGGATCATGGGATTCATTCATACGAGGAATGTGTTCTAGAAGGAAGTGATTACTTTCAGCAGACTCAGGGAAGAGCACACACAAGTAGAAGCTTGACTCATAATAAGAAAAGAGAAGATGGGAGCAACTAAAGATCAAGCTCTCACCATCCAAAGAAGATACCTCAAGCGATGAGGAATACAAAGAAATCAACTCTTGAATAACCTCTTATCCATATTAGCATTTGGATAAGAAATGATGCTATTGTGAATGAAGAAGATAATGAAGCTGAAGGCTCAAGAACGAGTCTACCCACAAAACAAATAAAGATAAGTATTCAATTGTCATTTCATGATATTTTTTTGTTATGCATTTGTTTATATTTAGTTGATGTATTATGCATGATAGAATGTTTGCATTAATAACAGTATACTACTAATATGCATGTAATGGGTAAGTAGCTCATGGTGCTATACAACTCTCCATTGCTACTTATCTAGAATGAAACATCTTTGCTGACATATTGGATTAGTGCACAATCTAAATGTTGTCCTAGTAGAGATGTAAGGCATCTAGAAAGTTTCCATGAGATATGGATGAATTTTGTATTGGCTAAAATAGTTGCATGAACATATATTTATGCATAAGAATTTTTCATTATGAATATACCTTATGAAATGTTTCTAACCATACGACTAATGCATTTGACTTGTAGGAAAGATCGCGTAAAATCGCCTACAACAAAAGAAGGGAGAGACTTGTTCTTAAGAACAAGTGACGATAGTTCAAGATGAAGAATAATGTGATGAATGCAGTTACATCATTGATGCAGAACCTTCCAGCCATGAAGAAGTAACCAAGAAGAAAGGGAAGACCAGTTCAAGAAGAATGATGTCTAGGATGTAGTATCGATACATGAAAGGAAGTTCCTAGTTCCATCATGCAATAGATGGAAACATCGTGGGATACAAGGCAAGATTCGTAGCATGAGGCTTCTCACGAAAAGAAGGGATAGACTACGAAGAGACATTTGTAGCTAGTTGGAGTTGAGACACATAAAAGGAAGAATCATGTGTTCAAATGGAAGAAGGCCTTGTATGAGCTCAAAAGACACCCATGGGATAACACATACATGATGAGCTTGATGAAGATCTTAACCTTTGCTACAAGGTTGAAGATGAAATCCTATAGAGGATGACAAGATCATAGATGGGTGCAAGAAAAACATTTTCAAGATACAAGATCTTGGTATCCAATGATCCTAGATGGATACATAGAATATTAGTAGCACATGAAGCTACTTGTCACTCCGGTACAGAATGTTTCAGTGCATAGAGTATGAAAGATAGAGGGAGAATGATGCTCCACTTCAGAGGGAGTGACTGTAGAAGATCCTGAGGTTCAACATGGTACAACAGGATGGAAAGATTACTGATGACTCTAGGATTTATTGAGAGTAAAGTGGATTCCAACCTTTGCTTCAAGCTTGAAGACGGAAGGCCAGTGATGCTCCTGTTATATGTCGATGACTTGTTCCTGACAGAAAAGAGGAGCTCATTAAATTTGCAAGAAGAAGACTTGCTGCCAAGTTCGAGATAAAGGACTTGGGGATGATGCACTACATTCTAGGCATGGAGGGGTGCACAAGAGAAGTATGCAGTAGAGATCCTGAAGAGGTTCAGGATGATGGACTGGAAGGCCATGACCACACCTATGGCATCAAACCTGAAGCTAGTGAGTGATTCTTCATCGAAAGCGGTCGATGCTACAATGTATCGTCAGATGATTGGGTCCTTGATGTACATGATGAACAAAAGACACAATATTTGCTTTCCTATGAACAACTTGAGCCAGTTCCTAATAGATCCAAGACATGTTCACTTGATTGCTGCAAAGCATATTCTGAGGTACCTGAAGGGTACAGTTGATTATGGGCTCAAGTATGAGGTGAATCAGAAGATTAACCTGGAGGGTTATGTTGATTCAGATTGGGTAGGCAGTGCCATTGATAGGAAGAGCAGTTCAGGGTGTTGCTTTCACTATGGGATTAGGTGTGATCTCTTGGTTTAGTAGGAAGCAATCCTGTGTGGTAGTGAGTACAACTGAAGTAGAGTATGTCGCAGCTTGTCCAGCTAGTTGTGAGGCAGTATGGCTGAGGAAGCTACTGTCTAATTTATTTGATCTCTAGTTAGATGCTACTTATATATACTGCGACAACCAAAGTTTTGTGAAGTTGACGGAGAACCCGGTGTTCCATGACAAGTCGAAGCATATCGAGATCAAGTATCACTATATCAGGGATATGGTGCAGAGAGGAGCAGTGAAGCTCCAGTGTGTTGCGACAGACAAAAAGATAGATGATGTGTTGACAAAGCCATTAGCTAGAGTGAAGTTTGAGTACTTCAGGGAGAATCTTGGTGCTCTCTAGATCAAGGTTCCCTCCAAAGGCAAGTGACGAGTCCGTGAGCCATTCTGACATGGTGAGAGGATTGGTTCCTTCCATGGTAAGATGTAAGGGATGAGCCATTATGTCATGATGAGAGTATTGTTTCCTTGCATGTCAAATATGAGTGCTAAGCCATTCTATTGTGATTGTAGGATTGGTTCCTACATGATCAAATATAAGCGCTGAATGCCATTCTTGGAATCGATGCACCTGGCCAGTTACCAGGAAAGCTCAGTCTGGGATTGAGGGCCATTCTGATGTGACTTTAGGATTGGTTCCTACATGATCAAATGTGAGTGAAGATCCATTCTGATGCGATTGTAGGATTGGTTCCTACAATGATTAGATGTAAGTGCAGATCCATTCTAAGGTGATTATAGGATTGGTTCCTAGAATGATCAAATGTGAGGGAATAGCCTTTTAGGCATGGAGAATTGGTTCCTTGCATGGTCGAATGTAAGTGCTAGGCCTTTCTGACATTGGTTATCAGCTGTGAGTGCTAGGCCTTTCTGACAGGGTTGTGGGATGTGTTCCCACATGGTCAGATGTGAGTGCTAGGAGTGCCTTTCTGATGTGATTATAGGATTGGTTCCTACATGATTAGATATAAGTACTGGGCAGGCCATTCTGACTTAGGGTCAGATAAAAGTGCTGGAAAATACCTACATGGAGGCTAGGCCTACAACCAACATGAAAAAGGGCTGGATTTGTAGAACTTCCTATGACGAGAAGAATCAAGAGATAGCACCTATGATGATGATCCAACAGAGATGTTCCAGAACCAATGATGATCCAAATCGAGTGATGATCCAGATCTAGATGAAGATGACTTGAAGATGAAGATGACTTGAATATGACGAGGACTTGATGATGATTCAAATGATATAGAGAAGAATACTTGTGCTGATAAATTGTGTCGATAAAATAACTTCCTAGTTAAGAGGGAGTGTTGATGTAATTGTAACTTCGGAATGTATTCACTTGTATATTTTATGTATTGTACCTCAATGTTTATTCTAGGAAGTTTCTATAATGTGTTTGAGTCATGTCATGCCCCGATGTTCCTATCGATAGTTTCTATAATGTAAACAAGTCATTTCAAGTCATTGTGCGTAACCCTCCTATTGATTTGGGTTAAAGTCCCTGTAGTTGTAGGGCCCTAGGGTTATTAGACTATCTTAGAGAAGTCAGCCCTAGGTGAGTTATTGTAAGTTAGGGCAATATTCCCCACCGTTGTGTTAAGGATAACCCACCTTGTTGGTCAGAGGGGAAAAGTCCCCAAAAGTTGTGGGACACTAGGTTTATTAGACTCTCCTAGAGATGTCGGCTCTAGTAAGTAATTGTTAAGTGAGGCCGACATGTTGGAGTGGAAATTAAGTGAATGAAAGAATATAAATAGAGAGTGAACCTCTCTATTTAACACACACACACTCACTCATTGGGGCACATGAGTGAGAGAGAAGTTGCTGGGACAAGAGAGAGACTACTACTATCAGGAGATCATCTTTATGTTTTTGGGTTTTACTTTTGGTTTTGATTCTATATCTGAGGAAGTTGTGGGGTTTTCTCCTTTATGGTTTCCCCGAGGAAAATTCTTTGTGTCTCTTGTCACTTGTGTTTATTGATTTGCATGTTAATATCTCAGTTAAAGATCCTAAGATCATAATTCTAGATTGAATGATAAAAATATAACAAAATCCCACGTCACGAATACAATGGAATTGAGGGTTCATCGATCGGAGGCCTGAGCATCGATTTATGGTGAGTTGCAGGTCACCTATGGATACCATTCAGGGACACTTGGTGGAATTGTGCTTGGTGTGCAAAAAAACTCATGGAGTTGCAATTTTGAATTCCATCAACTCCTGCTAACATGTTTGGGCATGGGAAGTATGACAGTTCCAACCGCATCCCCATCGTCTATGGAATTCCAAGTTTGGCCCTTGTTGGCATGACTACATTGTCCCCTACTGAGTGAAACCCTAGTTTCAGAAACCACCGTATACAGAGGTCACCGGGAATTGGACAGGTAGGAAATCCCCCCCCCTAGCTAAAATCCTATCTCACAAATCCAACGGAATTAACAGTTTGTTGATCAGAGGCCTGAGCATCGATCTATGTTTAGTTGCATGTCACCTATAGATAGCATTCAGGGACACTTGGTGGACTTGTTCCCGATGCGCAAAAACACTCATGGAGCCGCAATTTTTAATTTCGTCAACTCTTACTAGTGTGTTTGGGCATGGGAAATATGGAAACACCAACTGCATCCCCATCGTTTGTGGATTTCCAAGTTTGGCCCTCATTGGCATGAAATGCATTGTCCCCTACTTAGTGAAACCCTAGTTTCAGAAACCACCGTATACGAAGGTCACCAAGCAATGGAAATGCAAGTATAAGAGGTGAGTTGTCAAGAAGGAAATTATACAAGCCTTAAAATAGAAATTTATTGTTGTGGCATCTTGTTTCCATCATCCTAGTTTTATATATCGGCTGAAAACATTCACAAGATTTTTTGCTTGAAAAATTACAGTTTTAGTCTTGTACGAGAGCCTACAAAGAACTTTGACAGGTATGACCTAAAGAGGTACATGTATGTATTCTAATGTTATGTATATCATGTGAATGAGATATTGAAATGTTCATATGATTGATAAGTAGGGTTTATTGATCATATGTAAAATTTGGCATGTTCATTAACTTGATATACAAGAGAACTTTTGGCATATTTATAAACAACATTATGGAAAATTTCACATATCAAGAACACAAAATTGACATATTCATAAGCAATACACATGGGTACATTAAAATTATGATACATACCTCATCATGCTAGATACCACCTATAATCATACAACCAAGCCCTCCAGATCATCTCCTATAATGATGGTCTCCATTAGTCTCTCGTGCTCTGTATCCGGTAAGAAGTAGTGTACCTTCGATGAATTTCAGCTAGGCATTGTTCATACCTGGAGGCTTGTACCAATGATTAAGTTGGTAAAGTGATACATAATTGCACCTAGTTTGGAATCCCTGTAAATATATCCACCCTTATTTCTTGCATTGTTTTCATGTGTAAGGTATTCACCTTTAAAAACCATAGAACTGATAGGGAAGTGGTTGTTTTCATCGTCAGTCATGGACATAATGAGGGTTTTCTTTCCCTCTATACAATGTGCCAACTAGTAGTCACCACCCCATTCACCATCTTTTGAGGCAACCACTACGTATATGTGTCCTGCATAATATGATTGTAGGTATATGATCAAATATTTTTCATGTGATACAAGGCCATTAATGTGAGTTTCAATAATACGTAAATAAACAAAAAAATGTTAATGAAATGTAGCATACTAGGTTGTACAAGGTCTGAGACATGATTAAAATCTATAGAAATAGACGATTGGTCTTCTTCCAATGGAGTTAAATCAACAATTGCACACTGATCAAGTGGAAGTGATATGTGATCCCATGCATCAACCCAATCCAATGATTCACACACATCCCAGTCACCATCACAACAAGGCGAGCAAAAACAAGCGAGTTTTCTGGTCCAAATTTCAAATATTGGGTTATCAGAGCTTCGAACTGAATGAAAGCCACGAGTCCCAGGAATAGTATTGCATTCCCATGAATGTGAACAATCTATTTCTACCACCTCCCAAAAAAATCTCTCCACGTGTCTGTTTCTTGTGGATTCTACTCGCATAGCTGATTCCTCTCCCATTACTGACGTGCACCACTTGACTATAGATTGAGCATTTTGAATAGTAGATATTGTAGATAATTTCAATTCCTCTCTTCATAGGGCTGTTTTGACATATGCTCTGGCTCCATCATGCTCTCCTTTACCATGCCCAGTCTCAAAATAGTTCCACATATGTGAAACTTTGTAGTTTTTATGCAATGAACACAACCATTGAAATATGCGTGCATTTTTGAACTGACCAGCACATCCATCAGACCAAATCCAATGTCGATCCATCTGTATGTTCCTGCCCTTCAAATGATCATAGAACATGAGGAATCAATGATGTACATAGTGGAAGTCATGGCGCCTATCATCACTTATGTAGAAGTGATATTCCTTTAGAATTTCTCTTTGCTCTTCACTACTATTTGGTCCATGCCTATATGTGATATGAACCATCATGGAAACCTTCTCATAGTGATAATACTGACTTTGGATCTCATTTTGAGGTTCCAGAGTGTAGTTCTCGACAAAATCAACAATTAAAAGTATAGTACCACGGGGAAATGTATCTCTGCATATTCTAAACTTCTCATCTTGCCATCATGCCAAGTGGACATGTTGAACATATTGATGTGTCTTTTCAATAAATTCCTTAACGAAGACACTAACTTGTACCTGTTGACACAAAATGATCTCCATATCAATTTTTTTGCAAGTAAGGAATGAAATGCAACTGTTCAAACATAAATTTATATATAAATGCATGTACCTGAGATGTCACCAATTGTATTTTTTGCTTTCTTTCCGTGGGACTATTTCATAGCTGATATATTTGAAACTTTTCATGTCTATAACCATATTCCCAAATTCATTGTCTCCACTCTCGTGCATACATTGGCTCAATAATGCCATTCCAGTACAGTTGGAGCAATTTCCATCCAAACAATATTTTGCATAGTATGTTTTCCCCTCAAGCCTATTGCACATGATACTAAGAATGAATTCTCTTGATGAGGTCGGTGGTATTGTCAAGGAGCAATCCTATGCATGGTTACTATGCAACACACGACGAATGTATAAAAATGTTTCATAGTAATATTCATCTTCTACATGGTATCTACAACAACAAGTGTTACGAAGACTATTTATTCTAACATAGCAGGGCTTACATTTCTCAAAAGATCTTTGCCCCAAATTAAATTGTCTATGTTCATTCCTAAATTTCTCGTATAGTTCTGTCTATGTTATATCAAGAAGATGCTTAATATGTGGTTCACGGTCCTTTGAACCCCTTCTCAATTTTACTACATCCTTTCGGTTTGAAGAAGGCCTTGTGTGATCATGCCAAAAACTATGTACTAGTCCCTTTACTGCATCAACAAGCTTCATGTCACGACATGGCAACCAACCAATAAAGGCCCAAAAATCTGTTTGAGTGGTTGTGTCAAGATTTTTTCTTCTAATAGAATACCTACGAAGGGTTTTTACATTCAAATTAACTAGTTTAGATGTAGGCTTGAGAAAACGAAGGACCTTGGTGTTCTTATTTACAATTGCTTGTGACAACACACGATGATCCACATTGTAGTCCTTTGAAGGTGTGTTCTTACAAATTTTACCAAAGTAATCTACTAAGATTTTAACTATATGAGAACTTGGTCCAGAAGTATTTATCATCTTTATCCCTAACGATTTCCTAACAATATTCATGCCCCTAGATTTTAACAATGATAAAAATAATCTACATTTATCTCCATCACATTTAGAAACAAAATATTTATTTAGTGTCTGTTGATTTTGATAAGCAATACTACTTTTAGATAGCATACCTTCAATGGAATTGAGGTTTCCTTCATCAACTTGTATATGCTTCAGAGTTCTTTGACGTGTGCTTTCTAATTGAGGTAAGGGGGTCGGAATTCTATCATCTAGTGCATCAACAATACGCTTTGGAATTTCAGTAGAAACTTGTTGTCCTTCATTCTCTTCCTGGTAGTTGGATGGTGGAAGTCCAACATCCTCATCGATGGTCCGAATAATATTTTCTTCTTCAACAGTAGGCTCCATGTCCAATGCCTCTTCAATAGTAGGCTCCATGTCCAACGCCTCTTCATGAGCTTCATCTTGAGATGGTAACTTATCACTTTGACTTGATTGGGATTTGAAACATCCTCTAATGAGCACCTACATTTTTCTTCTTGAATACTTCCATGGGGTGCTTGTTCAACAACTATTGTGGAAATTGAAGGTCCCTCTAGCGAATGCTTCCTTTTTTCTTGTACTGGATTAATAGGATGAACTGTGGTATCCTCTATAATTGGATTTGGATTAGTTTCCAAAGAAAGCCTCTGATTCATCATGTTTATTCTTTTCTTTTCTTTCTCTTCTTCGATGACTTCTTGAGGTCTCTTCTTCCTTGCTGATTTTCTTCCTCGGTTACATACATTCCCCATCACCACAATGATCAATTCAATATAGTTTGTTTTTGTTGCTCCTCAATTACAAGTTTTCAAACCTTTAACTTGCTTTATAACTATTGATACTTCAAGGTGCTTCAAAGTTCCTTTTCAATTGTTCATATTTCCCATCAAAACAATGATGAATGGGAAAATTTACCTTTGGCTCTCTTGAATAATAATCAAATGAAAGTTAAATCATAAATTGTTCCTCAAGTTGATTATCTTGTACAATTGTGTATATCCACCACCACCATGAAATGATATTGAAGCTTTATCCCTTATCTTGTGTGCTCTTCAACCATGAAATATTCCCTCGATGTTGCACCTACATAACAAAAAGAATGATGGAGAATGTGTATTGTGAGTGTTTCCACAGGCAGGCTCATGCTCTTGAAAAAAAACGCGTGATAATTGGATTTTTGTAAAGATAGAGTGAAGTTGCTCTCAGACAAAAAAAATCCACTGTTTTTACAGTCCTACACCACACACGCGTTATATAGAGTAAAAACGCGTATGCGATTTGTAGAAGTAAAATGAACATGCGATATGTTTAAGCACAATTAATAGGGTAGGTGTATGTCTAAGGAAACGAATAAAATCATAAGAAAACAAATGTTTTCTATGTTTAGATACAAAGCAAATGTTTTTAGTGTTCCCTTCTTTTCATCCATATAAATATTTCTCTCTATATCCCCAATAATCCCTAGATACCCATAACTCTTTCTAAATATACCTACATCATTCTCTCTACATCCCTCCATATATGTTTCTTTCTCTCCCTTACTCCATCCCTCCCTCTCTCACCATGATGATGATGATGAACATGATGATGGTGACCCTTAACTAAGTTAAGAAAGGGATGTGTTTCCCTTGTCGGGCTGGTAGAGGATGCATTCTTTTAACCTAACATCACTGAAGCCAGTTACGAGGGAAATTGCACCTACGGTGTTCAGCATCATCGATAAACAATTACCATTTTAGCTGATGATGATGAAAATGATGGTGATGATGAAGATGATGATGATGATACTGATGGTGATGAAGATAATGATGATTATGATGATTATGATGATGATGATGACAATGATGATGATGATGATGATGATGATGATGATGATGTCGACGATGATGACAATGATGATGATGATGAAGATGATGATGATCTGTTGATGATGATGATGATCATGGTGATGAAGACGATGATGATGAACATCATGGTGATGATGATGATGATCATGGTGATGAAGACGATGATGATGAACATCATGGTGATGATGGTAATGGTGAAGAAGATCAGCATGATGGTGATGAAGAAGATGTTGATGATTATTATGGTTATGAAGAATATCATGATCATGGTGATGAAGAGGATCATGATCATGGTGATGAAGACGATGATGATGAACATGATGATGATGATGATAATGATGAAAATGATGATGGTGATGATGATGAACATAATGATGGTGTTGTTGATGATGAACACGATGATGATGATGAATAAAATGATGATCATGATCATGATCACGATGATGATTATCATGATGATGATGGTGATGACATCGATGATGATGATGATTGTTATCACTCAAAATATACCTAAGGTTGTTAAAGGTAATCTCAAGGTAACACCAAAAACCACTTTTAGAAAGAAACTGGCTTTTCTTTCCAGAGAGGGATCTCTCAAATACAAATTTAACAAGGCCAGATATTGGAGTCAACAATTTTAAGTTATGC
Source organism: Pseudotsuga menziesii (assembly GCA_001517045.1). Lineage (NCBI taxonomy): Eukaryota > Viridiplantae > Streptophyta > Pinopsida > Pinales > Pinaceae > Pseudotsuga > Pseudotsuga menziesii. The sequence continues at coordinate 70,437 of LPNX010855739.1, forward strand.
AGATGGTTGAAACAGCACATATAACCATTGGGCTATGGATTCAAAAGAGATGAAGATATTACAAAGATGCATACACAGAATCTCAACAAAGGCAAGATAATTATTCAGCTATAGTCATTCATTGATTTTCAGGCAACAGGAAAGAAACATGAACAGTCCATCAATATAGAGAATCATAGGATGAATTCCATATCAACTTTAGAAGAAATGTTTGTGAATATCTGAAACAATAGCCAGAGCATACATGTATGAATTCTTAAACTATTAAACACTGTGTTCAAACATGAAAGAAAATAGAATGGAAGGTAAACACTTAGAAAACATTCACAAGGAAAGAGAGAACAGACTGTAACATAAACAACACATGAATATTTGAAGATAAACTAGCATTCGGCTCTGTAATTTTATTCAAAAAGGTTCTCACAAAATCATCAGTCCAATCTTACGGGTTCCAACCCTTGATACATCAATAAAATTCAAATATATACAAAATAGTTTCTTCCAAGAACATCAATAACCAACTAGCTGTTAATCATAAGTTTCTTGTAACCATTTCCATCATAACTAGGAATAACAATTACATGCTTTGATTGAAATAACATATTGCTTGATTATAGAAAAATCTATAACTGCAAGGTATCACGAACAAACAGCTTCCCGAAAGTGCAACACTTGTCTTCATGAATGTAATATGTATTTGGTTTTCCCAAATTTCTCCATGACTTTCCACTGTTCTATACTTGGAGTGTCATACTCTGTCATTTCTCTTATTGACACCTCCAAATCCACATAAGATTCATAAGACACCATTGTTAATCCTTTTTTAATAATTAAAAACTTGTCCAATATTTCAAAGTCTTCTATCAACTTTTCAACAATTACCTTTCTTGTTAATCCTTTGACTAAATCTTCAAATTTAGAATGATCCATGCGATTTTGTACCAATAAGATATGATACTGTTCCTGAGAAAACAATCATCCTTCGTCATCCCAGAAAGAAGGGAGACCATCATCAAATAAATCTTTAAAAGCCGCCCTGAAATCCTTGATTTGAGAAGACATCTGATTCGCTTTATCCTGTACAATTTTCATAAGTTGATGTTTATTAATAAACTTGTTCACCCATAACACAATTTATACCCTATCTTTGACCCAAATATCCTGCAAATTTTGATAAGTCAGAGAATTGAAGAAATTCACAGCATTATGAGTAGCATTCAAATATTTCTTTTCCATGGTTTCATTTTCTAGTTTTAATCTGTGAGCGGCCAGATTTACCAATGCACTTTCATCATTGATAAAATTTAAATAATGTTTGAATTTAGTGATTTCTACAGACAAATTATCCTAGCTCAAATTTTTAGCTCCCTATAAAGGAGCTTTTCCTATATTTTTCTCTTTTAATTCATTGAATTTTTTCTGTAATTGGCTCTTCTCATTCCATGCTTTATTCTTCTCTTCCATACTTTTAGCCAATTCTGACTTGATATTTTCATTCTCATCCTTTAATTCTTTAATTTCCACTTCCTTCAAACTCACCTCAGACATGGGAACTAGTAAAGCATCTGCAGAAAATTCATTTAATTGTTTTTCAACATTAACAAGGGGTTCATCAGTATCAACGAAAGGTTGATTCATTAGTTCCTCCATAACCTCTTTTTCATCATTTTGATCTTTTTTCAACTTTGCAATTTGATCTATCAACTTAGATTTTTCTGTTTCCCACTTGTCTTTCTCCTCCTGCATCTTCAATCATTTTCCTTTATAATCCATCATTTCCTGGTAGACTTTCTCTTTTTCTTCCTGTACTGCAAACAATTTTGAAGATTGAACATGTTCAGTGTTAGGGACTTGTTGGCCTAATTTTCTGACCTAGGCCAACAAGAATATTATTCCCACACAATCAGCTTAAAGCAGCATCCGGTGTGTTTGGAGTAGCAAAATCTCGCAGGTTATGGTCCTGCTACCAGCTGAATTTTTCTCTTAAGGAGAAACTAAAATTCAGCGAAAACATATCCTAATGTTATTTCTGTCTAACTAAACTCTAAAATTAGTTTAAACTACCTATGTTATCCTATACTTGATTTCTTAAGGAAAGTCTTCGATTGTTTGAAATTTTATATTTAATTTTCCGAATATAAAAGACTGTTTAAAATTATTCTAAAATTGCACAAATTCGATTTAACAGCTGTTAACTAAAATATACTAAAATAAAACTAATCTGAACTATCTTAACTATCCTATCTTAGCTGAGAGTGAATTTAAATACTATATTAATTATTAATTAATGTAAGATTAACATAAAGATAAAGGGTAGGAGCTAAATGAAAATATTTAAGCCATACACACTAAATCATTCTGCTATAACTTATCAGAAAAACATAGATAGACAATTACTTCAAATTTTCTGAAGTGTCTAATTAATTAATAACCAACATTAGATATTTGAATAAGAGATAATGATCAGTATGAAATCACTGTAAAAATACAAATGATATCTAACAGACATAAATATATATCCTTATATCTTGAATTTACAGTAGAAACACTAGTAAACTCAATCACAACGACATATTAATTCAAATATAATATTGGGCTGACAAATTGAAATACTGATTAATAATCACAAGCATAACCAAGTACACTATATTAATATTAAAATAGAAGATCATATACTGAAATATAAAGAGTATCCAAAACAATACCAGTCACGATATCAACTTGGAGATTTCCAGTCACGTCCCAGATCCAAAGATAAAACTTCAGCCAAGAACAAAACTAGCATCAAAATAATATTTCAAGTATTTTTACTTCAGTCACTCCATCCCCTCTTCTCATAAAAATTACAAGCTTATATAATACTCTCAATATTTCGATTCAGTTTTTCTATAAATGCTATATGCAAGATTATAGGAGTCCTATCGCTATCAAAGAGTGTCGAATCTCTTTTTCATCAAACATCTGTCACTAGAAGATAACAAAAAAACCACCAGCCTGAAACATTTGCTGACTTGAAGGGACTGGCCAATTCGTGGCTGGTTCGAAATTTCAGTCTTTAATGAACAACCACGTCTTCCAACTGATATCCAGGATATGAGACACGTCCTGAAACTGTGCAAGATAGCGATGGCATGCTCACCTGTTTCAAACAAACAAAAGCATCTTATTAAAAACTATTTATAACAGGAGAAATAAAAGAAACTATAATTTAAATGTGTGCCCGTAAAATCTGCGATTTTACAGGCATGCACAGAAGGTTGTCATTACCTGTTGACAAAGAGACAAATCATGTAAATGGAAATAATCATTAAGCCCTCTTCTATAAATCAACCACTTCGCCGATCGGGGTCGGAAAAATATGACCTAAAATATGGGCGGGAAAGCTCCCATTCGGAATTCGAAAAGACATAGACCTCGGCAAACGAGTGCTTTGCACAGCCGCAATGGCGGAAGATAAAAGACTACGGTCATGCGACTAAAAGACCAGCCCGCATCAGTGAGTGGCACGCTTTTCATTTTGGGTGATTAGTTGTTTTGGGAGACTCAACGACGGAACGTAAAGGGCTTTGGGAGCCACAACGGAGGAATGTAAAGGACATCCGGAGACGCAACGACGGAACGTTAAGGGATTTGGGAGCCACAACGACAGAACATTAAGGGACATCATGCACCGCCATTTAAGGTCTGAATCAGAAGAGAAAACAACTAAAGTATCAGAAAGGTTGTTCTTTCTGCGGCCGCAACGGTGGAAGATAAAACCCAAAGATCGACGAAACAACAAAGTGGAGTTTGAAAGGTCAATACAATAATCGAGGGGCTTAGTAGTTTTCCATCCGCAACTGCGGAGAAGGTAGTCACAAAATGTTCCGATGTGAAAACCAAAAGTTAGCCGATTGAGATAAATGCATCAGAAAAATTTAGTTTTTTCACTCGCCGATGAGTTTATGATCCGTGGAACTCGCAGTGGGATCGCTATCCACCGTTGCGGATGTTTAGTAGACTGTCCTTCTGATGAACAGGGCGTCCGTCTGCCGATGAACGGCGGAAGGAATTAGATGTTCTAGCCGCCGAAACGTCAGAAATTTTGATAAAACTATACATATGAAAATTTCAAATGATACTCATTTATTTGCTTTTTACTAACTATATATATACAATTTTACAAAGTCATGGTAAGATATTACATATGAAATGTGAACTTTAGATTTAATAAGAGTTTTAATTTAATAAATCATCTTTTAGTTCTAGGATTTTAGAACTTATAATATCTTATCCATAACCAGTTTCAAACAAATTCAAAATGTGTTTCGTGGATTCTTTTTTAGCATAGTATCCCTTTAAGTTTCTTAAATCATATGTAATCAGATAAATTTAATTTAATGGTAAAATTGATTATATAAAAATTGATGAAACTGATAGCTGCTAATTACCAAGTGTATGAAAATGTTTTCATCAACTTCTATAGTTGAGAGTACCTTCAGAATGGAAGATTCTGAAGGCACTCTTTTATAATTTTTAATAGGTAAATCATAAAAGAGAGCTGATATCCCTTCATCTTAATGAAAAATGAAGGGGTTGTTGTTGACTGCCAACATGACCTTGAGCTTCTTTTTCAACACTTGAATGGTATTATCTTTCTCTTCCAGAAGCTTCTTCGTCGCTTGCATATTATTTGGTTCAGTCCCTAAGCTTATGATATCTCCCTGTAAATTCTTTATTTGAATCAAATTGGCCTTATTTTCAACTTTCTCATGTTTCAATTGAATTTCCATTTTATCTACAAGAGTTTGAAATTTAGTAATTTTCACAGTTGCATGTAACAAATCAGAATAAATAACATCTTCACTTTGTTTGTGGAGCTATATTTTATCAAGAAAACTAATTTTATCCAGCTTCACCTCCATCTCAGACACCTTCTTACCACTTACCACAAGAAATTTTAGGGTATTCCTTTCTACATCTCGAGTAGCAATCAATGAATTTTTTTTATTGATTAATTTCCTAACTCGGGGAAGCAGATTCTTAGTTTCCTCCAATGACTGCATTTCTTTATCAGCATAACTCGACATCAACTTTGTCCTAGATTTGTAACAAGAATTGGACTCTATTTTACCTTCATCTCCAAAATAATATTGATCCATTTGCAAATACTTTTTCTCAAACAGAACCATTTTCTTTAAATCTTCTGAAATGGTTAGCTCATCCTGAGGATGTGTTTTGATATTTTTATTAGAAATCTCTTCATCTATGTCCATGCCATCTACTTCAGAAAGAGTCCTTTTATTCATAACATTAGAATTAACAGACATTTGAACTGTTACAGCCAATTTATCCCTCTTATCTTCATTAACTTCTGTATTTTCTTCAAAATTAGATAGATTTTCCATTTTGTCTAATCCCTCAACAATTTTATGATCAAATCAATTGTTTTTGTTCAGTTTCCTTCTCTGAGAAATAATCTGGTGTGGGTCATAATTCACTTTTTCCTCTTTTTGAAAATCCATAATTTCCAATCATTTCTTAATCACTAACAGAGCACTCTTATTCTTAAAAATGAAAGGACCTGCTTTGAGAGTTAATTTAACATCAGAATATTTTTTAAATGCTCTAAAATGTTCCTCTTCTACATACAACCTTTGTCTCATGAACTCTAATGCAAATATTCTTGGCGTCAAGAAAGCAGGTAACTTGTATGGTTCTCCAGTGAATCCATACAGTCTTAGAATACTAAATTCTTTGTGCAAAAACCAATCTCCTCTTTTGTCTTCTGAAGAAGATTGCAACATAATTCTCATGCCTTCCAATACCCTAGGTAAGACATCATCGAAAAGCATTTTGTATATTTCAGCCATAATCGTATTCACAAACGCAAACATGTTGATTTGTTTTGGAAGGTCTGGAGAGAACATGGTACATAAGAACTGCAACTCTGACACATTTGAACACAATAACATGTTCAACCAATATGACTGATGCCTAAAGAACCTAACTTTAGGAAATTCAACTAATTGGGTATGGATTACTTCAGCTAAATACTCATCCAGATTGAAACAACGGAATGAATTGGATTCATGGTCAGCCAAACCTATACTTAGAAAAAAACCCAAAATGACTTCGTTGACATGCTTATCATCATCTAGACCCAAAACCTGAATAACCATTGACATGACCAATTGGACTTTATCATTGAAAATATTGACATTGTATCGCAGAAATAAACCCTCTAATGACTGACCAACTTTTAAAATACTCGACAAGAACTCACATCTGACTTCAGTTTTGCAATTTTTATGCAATTCAATCAGAACTTTCTCATTCAAGGATTCAGGGTTTACAGGAAAACTATTATGAAGACTTAACATCCCATGAAAAAATTTCACATCAATTCTACAGAGGATTTTTGAAGTTGTATGACTCATAATAACTCTTTCAGAAGATGAATAACTATTTTCACACCAATTGACTAATTCAAGGAAAGGTAGGTTTTGTTCGACAACAAAGTAATACAGGAAGGAATTGCAGGCATTTAGGATATCATTTCCATGTGACTTATACTGCCATAAACATTCTTTTGAGATTGATACACTGCATACTGACATAATAGGGTCAAACACATTCCTTTTTCTATCAATAACCACTTCTTCTCTCTCATTTAGAACCCTGCACAATATCCCTAAACTCTTCTCGTTCTGCATAATAAAACAATGGCAATAAGTCTTCAACAAGAGTCTCAGAGTTTAAGGCTTACCTGGTAACTATCAGATATGTAAAAGTTGAATTTCGGAAAAAGATGGTGCACTTTCTTTTCTTATTTTCACTGGCAATGTGCAAAGAAAATAACTTTACCTTGACCAACTCACATTTTATACAACGAATAATGATTCCAGGACCCCCAACAAGTTGTTTCTCCTTTACCACTTTCCTCAGTGGAACTCACTAAAAAACGCCACGTGGAAAGTGGTTTGAATTCCGTTGTCGCTCGTCCATTTTAATTATCTAACAAGTTTGAGCTCTGGATTAGACTATAACTGTTGATAAGATTACATCTCCTATTTGAACCATTGGATGAAATCCATTCTACGCAATCCACCGGCTTATCTCCTTGTTCAACCTTGCATCTTCACATCGCGGATCACCTTATGACCATAGATTTAATTTGCTTTATCTCTTGGGCATCGATATTGTTATCTTATTAACCCATTTCTCTCTTCATCAAAACCTCTTTCTCATGTAACTTTTCCTAGCAGATCAATTTGCAACCGTAGATCTAAACGATCACAAATCTACATTCTCCAATTGTGCAGTAAATTAATCAAAGTGCGGATTTTGATAAAGACTCATGAATACTAACCTTTTGCCAACTTTTAATATATGTGTTTATAATTTCTTGATTATATCCTTCCTCAATTGTTCAACATAGAGGGTGTTAACAACTGGCTCCAACTAGGGATGATATCCTCCCTGTGAGGTATCAAAGAACTAGTAGACCAGGTGCCTACTTCTGAATTTTGTATCCAAACCTCCAAACTTTTATTTTTTCAAATATATATTTTTTCTAAATAAAGAAAATGGATACCCTCCAAAATCTTAGGGCCTTCACTCCGAGCTTCAAATATATTCGGTTCGCCATCTGTACTTCTTTTAAGAAAATAAATATTTACAAACTATGGTACAAATTTTACCTTCTGCCTTAGGACAGGTAATGTTTTAAAAATCTTCCATTAACAGGGCCACTATCCAACAAAACCCCATTTGGATATTCCAGAATGAATGCATTTTCCCCTCTGTGATTTGCAATAACATAAGGACTTTCCCACATGTTGTCAAATTTTCCATGCTCAGTCTTCCCTAGGAGCATCCCATTTTAATACCAGATCATCAATTTGGAACTTCTCTTCTTTTACCCTTCTATCAAAGGTATTTTTCATTTTTTCTTGATGTATTTGCACTTTATCATAAGCTTTATTTCTTTTCTCCTCCAATTTGATAATTTGGTTTATTCTTCTCTCCATATGGTTCAGCTTGTCCTGTTGTTCCTTAAAATATTTCATAACTGGTACACCCAACGACGCTAGAAAAATGACTTCAGTTCCATACACCAATTGAAAAGGAGACATTCCAATTTCCCCTTTAGTGCTAATTCTATCAGCCCACAAAGCATACTTAAGCTTCGTGTGCCAAGCTCTTTTATTATCTTCTAAGGACTTCTTAATAATTCTTACCAAACTCTTATTAGAAGACTCTGCCAGTCCGTTTCTCTGTGGATAGTAAGCAGTTGAATGATTTAGATTAATATGATATTTATGACAAAAATTAATCATCTTTTTGGACTTAAAAGCTGCTACATTGTCAGTCACAATTCTTCTGGGACAAGCAAACCTAGCCAATATATTTTCTTCAAGAAAATCTATAATCAATGTCTTAGTAGCTCTCCTGGTAGGTATTGCTTCAATCCACTTCGTGAAATAGTCTGTAGCTGTTAAAATCCATTTATGTTGTCCTAAAGAATTTGGGTTTATTTCTCCAATAAAATCCAAAACCCACTTCTGAAAAGGATCTTCTATTGTTATTGGATTAAGAGGAAGTGGAATCACCTTTCTCTTACGATCAAAAATCCGGCATTGGTGACATGTACTAGTTTCTTTGTACACATCCAAAAACAATGATGGCCAATAAAAAACAAATCTCAAAATTTTCTTTGCTGTCACTTTCCAAGAGTGATGTCCCCCACAGCCCGCTTTGTGAAATTCCTTCGCTGTTTGCTGGGCTTCATTTTCCAAAAGGAAATTAAGTAACACCCCCCCAGAATCCTTCCAATAAAGATACTAATTTAAAATACATAATTTAGCAGCTTTCAATTTCACAGATCTTTCTCTTGTTTTACTTAATCATGTAGGAGCTTGTAAATTTTGAAGAGCATGAACTATATCAGAATACCATGAAGATGTAGTGAAATCAATCATTACCTCCACCCCTGTGTCCAACTGATGAGATTGATTGGATAAGAAATTAAGCTGTAAAGATTCACAATTTGAATCCGTCAACATCTTTGTGAGCCCTTTCCCTTTAATCAAATTGGTAGGCCTAATTTCTATATCATACTCCAATAATGTTGCTATCCATTTCGCTCTTCTTCCTTCTGGATTAGGCTGTGTAAGAATTCCTTTTACCGCACTAGTTGGAACATGAGAAATTATATGTGAATGAAGAATATACACCCTGAAACCTTTTAAGTCCTTAACCAAAGCGTACACTTGTTTCTCCATAATATCATATTTTTGTTCCCCATCTCTCAACATCTTACTGAAAAAGGCTATAGGTTGCTCCATATTTTTGTTATTCTTCTATAACAAGACTGCAACAATAGTATGTTCTGAAGCATATGAAAATATTGAGAAATATTTATTGAAGTTTGGTGTCACGTCCCCATGCCACTGACCGAGCAGAGAGGACGCGACCCATGGACTTAACCATCTGGGCTAAGAGCCCCATGAACATATACAGGAATAGAATTGTTGAAACAGAATGCTGAAAGGAAATGCATTGCAGTAAAACATGCACCAATACGATTGTTTATCATGCACAGATGAAATTGTCTACCAGACACAGCGGAAACATCATACATTCACACAAGCATCCATTTAACATGTTCATTATATTCATTAACATAAATTATGGTTGTAGAAGTAAAAATGAACAAGATCACTTATCTTATGAAGAACTCCTTCTGCAACCAGCTACGTCGCTGCAACGTTCCACCCAACCATAGGCCAGTGTGCTCCTTAATCTCTCAGCAACGCTGCCACCCCCAAGCTAGGCATGATTTTCCAAGGAATAAGGGAACAACAGGCTTACACGTAGCCAAGGATACACAAAAACATAGCCAAGCCAACATAGTTGGGTTTATCAGGCCATCAAGGAGTTGGGAAAGGCTAATTGCTAAGCTGGTGAGCTCAATGCAGAGCCAAGAACACCTACACCAGAACTAGCCTGGCTTCTAGGACACCCACACACACCCAACACAAGGAATCAGTCCCTTCTCTGCTACACAGTCCCTCAGGCCCTGGATTCCCTTCCAGTGCTATTCAGGGGTTGTGGAGAAGAAATCCATCCCTCTAGCTCTGTCTGTGTGGTTTCTAGCCACCAGGTTTATCAAGCAAAACTAAGCCCCCATCCCTCCTCCCAATACAGTCTGAAGACCAACCATTGCACTCAGGCAATTAATTTAGCTGTCATGGCTTAAACAGGGAAAATGAATTCAGACAGTCTGCAGCAGCCTCAAGGCATAAAAACAACATGGTTCATAGCATGGGGAAACAATAGTCCGTTTCTGAATAGCTAAGCAAGCGGATAATAATTTCTCAAACCACCACACAGTTCTTGAGCTTGAAATGGCCTCCTACAAGAAATTGTGGGTGACCGTGACCAACAGCTTCCAGCTTGCTGCGTGAGTAACAGCAACGTAGAGCCACCAATCAACCCATGAGGAAAGAATCCACCCACACCATCCACAAATCCGCAGAGGAAAATGACATGGGTAAAAACCGGAAAATTCCTGCACGCGAGAATGAGCAAGAACCCCACTCCTACGTGAGGATGAACAGCCTACAGAAGGACGCAAAACTGGATGTGCATGAGTAACAGCAATGTCGTGGAGAGGAGAATGTTATTGCCTGTGTGAGTGAAGAGTGTGTGAAGGCTTCTCCTTGCCATTTTGAAGTCAACCGCTGTGGTGGAGTGTGTGTGTGAGTGAGGATTGACAGTCCTGTCACCCCACTCCCAATGACCATAACTGCTTCAACCACCAGCAGCCATTCTTAATGAAGGTGGTTGGGTAAGACAAGGAAAAAAAAGACACATGGGTAATTTGACTCATTGGCCAGGGTTGACAATTTCCCTTACCTCCTTATCCTTGGGAAAATCACGCCCCTTTCGATTTAGTCGTTGCGATCGTAGCTGGTCGGGTTCATTTAATTAATTATAGATGCATATTTACATGATGACCAACACAATATATGCCGCATGCCCCGATATACCATCGGTGACAAATTTAAATCCAAAACATAGCATGATGGATCAATGGTGGGGCCTTGGCCTTTAGCTCCACACCATGATCATTTATAATATATACATCATATACATCTAATGCAACGGGTCAAAACTGGGGTGTTACATTTGGACTTACCATCACAGGAGCTTCTAAAATGGCTTGTTTTATTTCTTTAAAATATTTCTTAGCCTCTACTGTCCACTTTATTTCATGACCCTTTCTCAGCATATTTGTGATATTCATTAATATTTCAGCAAAACTAGGAATAAACCTTCTCAAGAAATTTACCTGCCCCAGGAATGATTGTATTTCTTTTTTGATTCTTGGTTCTCCTACCTTCAAAATTGCATTGACTCTATTAGGATCAATCTTTATTACATCCTTTGAAATGATGTGACCCAATAACTTCCCTTCCTCTAATTCGAAATTGGATTTCTTTGGATTCAATGATATACCAATTTTTTTGCATTTTATAAAAACTTTTTCCAAATTGTGAATATTCTCCTTGTCAGATCTTGAATATACCGTGATATCATCCATATAAATTACCACAAATTTACCTATTTCTCCTGCAAAATCAATATCCATGGAACATTGGAAAGTAGCCCCTACATTCATCAAACCAAAAGGCATCTTCGCATACATAAAAGTGCCCCATGGTGTGGTAAAAGAATTATTTTCTTGATCTTCAGGTAACAGTTTGATATGATTGTATCCTGAAAAACAATCCATAGTTGAAATTATTTCTGGTCTGACCACCTTTTGCAAAATATGATCCATCTTTGGCAAGGGATAATTATCTTTCATTGAGACATTATTCAAATTCCTGAAATCTATACAAAGCCTGTGATTTTTCTTTCTGACAGGAACCAAATTAGAAACCCACCTTGAGAATCTCAAAGTCACAATAATTTTGGCATCAAACAATTTTTTTCTCTTTCTCAATAACTGGCAACAACTTTGGATTTATCCTTCTGAGTTTCTGTCTGAAAGGTTTTTCTCCAGGTTTGATTGGAATAGTATGTTGTATTATTGAAGTATCATATTCCTTGAGATCCTCATAACTCCAAGCAAATACATCTGTATATTTCTTCATCAAGTTCACGTACTCTTCCTTTTCTTTGGCAGGTAGATTTTTAGATAGCTTCACAATCTTTGGACTTTCTTCCATACCAATATTTTTATCCTCAATAGCATTGTCAACAGGTTTCACTTTTGGATCTTTTGCAACATCATTTTGATAAAAAAGATTCTCTAAGGGAATTAAACCTCTTGGAATAAAATTACTTTTTAATTTAATAATATCCTTTCCTCCTAGAGTTCCCTTTAACTTTTCAGTATTAATCATTTCTTCTTCACTTTCTTCAGCATCTTGGAAATTTTCACAATTATCATTTTCACCATCAATATGAGTGTTCATGAATTCCCCAGATAATTCTAAAAATCTTTTTATTTGCATATCATCTTCAAATACCTGCCAATATTTAGAATTATTAGGTATGAATGGTCTATTTACAATATCGCTTGTTATTCTCTTTGACTAGCACTTGGAGTTTTAAATTTACCAGCAGCAACTACGAAAGAATCAGCTACTGCATTTTTATATCTAGGAATCACCTTAATTGTATGTTCTATAAAATAGTTACCAAACATGTCCCATACTTCATTTCTATAAGCCCTCATCCGGGGATGTCTGGTTTGATAAATGTCATTCACCTGGTTTATTACAAGCTCTGAATCTCCCAGAACTCGTATCCTTTGTGCTCCCAAATCTTTCAATGCATGGAGCCCAAGTAATAAAGCTTCATACTCAGCTACATTATTTGTGCATTCAAATGTTAGTTTATATGATAAAGCTTTAAAATCCCTGATAGGAGAAATTATGTATACACTAGCACCAACTTTTGCCATAGACCCATCAAAATACATGGTCCACAATCCATCTCTTTTCTGTTTCTTTTCCAAAACATCTTGCTCCTTTACTCCTTCATTCTTTTCAGATTTAGTTTGCAATGTAGATTATAGATCACATGGGACAGTATCATTAAAGAAAATAGAAGAGCCCAAATCAGTATCAACAGCATATATATGATGAATATCAGGTTTATCTTGGTTGCTTACTACATAAGGAGTTCTCTTCTCACTGTATAACCTCCTAGTACCATTTTGTACAGGAATATTGGCGTATGACATATCCATTTGTAAACTACCCTTTAACTTTGAAGTCCAAGATCTTTATAACAATATTCCAAATTTTGGTGGAATGTCTACTACTACAACATCCATCACTACCGTTTTGGCTGGCAATTTTTTTAAGGATACCACCATATCTTTAATCAAACCAAGACACTTCACACTCTTAGAATCAAAGGAATACAAATCTTTATTAGGCCTCGTAATTTCCAACCCAAAACTTTCCACCACTCCTTTAGGCATTAAATTATGTGATGCACCTAAGTCTCACATGGCATTATGTACAACCATATCATGCACATTTAAATTCAAATAAAATGGAGGAACTTCTTCATCATCTATATTTTCAACATTTGGCCCAAATGAAATAGTAGGATTATCATATATCAATTCTAAAATGTCTAATTGAAACTCTCCTTGACCTTTAACCATTCTTGTTATCATATCCCTGTATTCATTATTCCTCAACAACTCATTAAAAGGAACAGAAATATTCAAGTTTGAAAGTTCATTTTGCATATTGAAGATAGAAGTAACTTTCTCTACATCCGCTGCTGCCATTTGTTTCATTTCTTTTGTTTTTTTTGTTTTATTCTCAACTTCTTTATTCACAATAGGATATTTTTGTATTTCATTTCCTTTCTCTATATTTAATGAACTAGTGGAAGGCTGGTTTGAATTTGGCCTTCCTTTATTTACAACAACATCTCTGTTTCTCAACCTAATCTTTCTTTGTATATCATCCATAGCATGCAAATAACCCCTCTAATACTACTCTGATTCCTTATCGAAATCATTATTACCATCTTCCTGTGCAAACATATGATGTTCTTCTTCAGTGAGGTATATCTCCGAATCTAATTCCCCGAAAAGATGAATTTCATTTTCAGCGGGATATTCTTCATCTGCAACATAATTCTCAGGGAAAGGTGGTCGAATCTGTTTTTCTTCTTGATTCCTTGGATTTATCATATCTCTCTGCCTATTTTGTATAGGCATAGGAGGATTTGGCCTTCTAAAATTTGGATTTTTGATTTGAGGCTCAGCCTATTCTCTATTAAATGATCTATTGTCCATAGTCAATCTATCCATTAACTTCTCCATTGTTTTTAACATCATTTCAAATTTAATATCATTGGTAGAAGAAGAAGTAGAAGGAATATTTTCATCTCTAATTTTCCTCCTATCAATATCTCTTCGTTTCATCTTTCCACTTGCCATCATATTTGCTTCCACTTCTAAAGCATCTGTGAACATAGCAGCAAGACTCACTAACTTTCTCTCCCTTAATGAAAATGCAAATTCATTGTCCAAGGGCTCAGCATAATGAAGTTACCAGCAGCTGCAGAAGGCTTTATATCATCTGGAATGGAATTATAAACTCTCATAAAATTGCTTGAAAATTCATGAACAGATTTAAAACCTCCTTTCTTAATATTATTGAATTGGAATAAACGCTGTAAAGGGCTTTGTTTATCATCCCATCTTTCTAGAAATGCATTTTGAAAAGCTTGAAATGTCAGAATGGATGCAGATGGAAAATATTTAAACCATTCCTTTGCTTTCCCTGATAGGCTTTGAGCAAACAACCTCATTTTAACATCTACATAATCAACATCCTCCAATTCAATAAAATCTTCAAATTTGGCCACATGTTGTTTTGTTGTTATACCTCATTCTCCATCAAATAAAGAAATTCTTTGGGAATAATTTTGGGGAAGGTCATGCAATATAGCAGGAAAACGTAAAGGAGAAAATCTAAGTGGCACGGGTCTAGGTGGATTTGGGTGAATTGAGGAGTTTTGAATGGTTTGAACGATAGGTCTTTCTTCAACCTTCGTAGACTATTGAAGATCTCTCCGAAGAGAATCAATTAAATAGGATTCTAATCTATGAGGATTGAATTCAATATTTTTAAGATCAGACTCAAATTTAGATTTCAACAGACCCTTTTCAACATTAATTTTCCATTCTTGATCAAGGGTGCTATGAAAATCTTGAGAAGACGAAGCACCAAATAGAGAAATATCTATTTTTTCTTTATCTCTCTTTCTAAATAATTTTTCTGGATCTTCTAAACTTTGTAAAACTTCAGTATCATAATTACCTCGTGTACCTCTTTTCGAAGCCAACATGTATTTTGAAATCTTGAAATAATTTAAACTATAATCGCGAGGGAAAATGCACAACCTTCCTCACTCACAAAAATTTATGTTTGCCCGCAGAAATATTTTTCTTGTTTTGTTATAAACTTTGTTGTTCCTCCTAGGGCTGATTTGCACCTTCGTTCCCCAGCAACGGTGCCAATTTGTTATCACTCAAAATATACCTAAGGTTGTTAAAGGTAATATCAAGGTAACAGCAAAAACCACTTTTAGAATGAAACTAGCTTTTCTTTCTAGAGAAGGATCTCTCAAATACAAATTTAACAAGGCCAGATATTGGAGTCAACAATTTTAAGTTATGCAGATGGTTGAAAAAACACATATAACCATTGGGCTATGGAGTCAAAATAGATGAAGATAATACAAAGCTGCATACACAGAATCTCAACAAAGGCAAGATAATTATTCAGCTACAGTCATTCATTGATTTTCAAGTGATAGGAAAGAAACATGAAAAGTCCATCAATATAGAGCATCACAGGATGAATTCCATATCAACTTTAGAAGAAATGTTTGTGAATATTTGAAACAATAGCCAGAGCATACATGCATGAATTCTGAAACTATTAAACACTTCGTTCAGACATGAAAGAAAACAGAATGGAAGGTAAACACTTAGAAAACATTCACAAGGAAAGAGAGAACATACTGTAACATAAACAACACATGAATCTTTGAAGATAAACTAGCATTCAGCTTCGTAATTTTATTCAAAAAGGTTCTCACAAAAACATCAGTCCAATCTTACTGGTTCCAACCCTTGATACATCAATAAAATTCAAATATATATGACATAGTTTCTTCCAAGGACATCAATAACCAACTAACTGTTAATCATAAGTTTCTTGTAACCATTTCCCTAATAACTAGGAATAATAATTACATGCTTTGATTGAAATAACAGATTGCTTGATTATATCAAAATCCATAACTACAAGGCATCACGAACAAACAGCTTCTCGAAATTGCAACACTTGTCTTCATGAATGTAATATGTATTTGGTTTTCCCAAATTTCTCCATGACTTTCCACTGTTCTATATTTGGAGTGTCGTACTTTGTCATTTCTCTTATTAACACCTCCAAATCCACATAAGATTCATAAGACACTGCTAGTAATCCTTTTTTAATAATTAAAAACCTGTCCAATATTTCAAAGTCTTTTGTTAACTTTTCAACAATGACCTTTCCTGTTAATCCTTTGATTAAATATTCAAATTTAGAATGATCCATGCAATTTTGTACCAATAAGTTATGATGTTGTTCCTAAGAAAACAATCATCCTTCGTCATCCCAAAAAGAAGGGAGACCATCATCAAATAAATCTTTAAAATCCACCCTGAAATCCTTGATTTGAGAAGACATCTGATTCGCTTTATCCTGCACAATTTTCATAAGGGGTGAATCCGCGGACCTGGGTAACACTTTTTGGCAAGCGCATTTCGGCAAAAACAAAAAAAAGGCACCTCGGTTGAGGGCTTGTTAAACCCTCGACCGAGGTATTAATATCTCGATCGAGGTTTTATCAAGCCCTCGACCGAGGTTTTGTTTAGCCCTCGGTCGAGGTATGGACCTCGTTCGAGGTACATACCTTGACCGAGGTGCCTCTGTCAAAAAATTTATAAAAAGAGGCCCCTTTTATAAATGAACATGATCATTA
>LPNX010855739.1:88893-98951 GCA_001517045.1 Pseudotsuga menziesii
TGCTCTCTTTCCATTGAATATTACATGACTAGGACCTCGACCAAGCTAATACCTTGGTCGAGGTCTTAACAAAACCTCGACTGAGGGTTTGTTAAACCCTCGGTTGAGGGATTTACAAACCCTCGGTCGAGGTTTCATTAAGACCTCGACCGAGGTATTTAAATACCTCGGTCGAGGTTCATACCTCGGTCGAGGGCTTAAGAAAATAGACTTAGCCCACATTCAAACAAATGAAAAATTTCCTGTGCCTTGCAGAGGTCTAAACCCTACCATTCCTAGCACATAACTGAGCGGAGTTGATACCGATAAATTCACCAACGAATCTTCTATCCATTGAGGTATCATACACACATTTTGCCATTCATATGAAATTTATTTTTTAATTACTTCTAAAACTTATACTTAGAAAACCACACTGCAACTTCGAAGCAGCTCAAAGAAAAATCTGCAGAGTTAAAAATACACAGCCAAAAAATTCTTAAAAATGTACACATTACATATCGACGTGTCCTCTTCAAAAGGGTATCTTTGGTTTTTCAATTTTTGAAAAAATAGAAAAAATTTCTTTACGTGGACAAATATGTGTTTAAAACGATGCTGAAATCGAATGTGGTCACTTTCGAAAAATAATAAATAATTGTATAATGCGAAAAAAATTAACAAACAAATATGCACATCACACTGCATTTTATGTAGATCATGCTCATATATATTTTTTTTTTAAATTATTAATGCAACATTGAATTACTCTACGTGGACACGAGCCACTTATTAGCTTCTTCAAATTTTTAAGGTCACACAGTTCATTAAATGAAAAAATTCACACATTAAATAACATTAGAATATTTTTTTAAAAATATCACTATGAAGCCAACATAATATTCTACAATTTGTTTTTTACTGCAAGTCAAAATTCACATGGCATATATGCGTTTTGAGGGCTTCTATCTAGCACATGAGTAAAAAATCAGGTTTTCATCGCCAAATTTGGCCAAAAAGTGTTACCCATCTTCATGGAATCACCCTAAGTTGATGTTTATTAATAAACTTCTTCGCCCATAACACAATTGCTACCCTGTATTTGATCCCAATATCATGTAGATTTTGATACGTTAGAGAATTCAAGAAATTCATAGCATTATGAGCAGTATTTAGAGATTTCTTTTCCATGGTTTCATTTGCTAGTTTTAATCTCTGAGTGGCCAGATTTACCAATGCACTTTCATCATCGATAAAATTTAAATAATGTTTGAATTTAGTGATTTCTATAGACAAAGTATCGTAGATCAAATGTTTAGCTCCCTGTAAAGGAGCTTTTCCTATATTTTTCTCTTTTAATTCATTGAATTTTTTCTGTAATTGGCTCTTCTCATTTAACGCTTTATTCTTCTTTTCCATACTTTTATCCAATTCTGACTTGATCTTTTCATTCTCATCCTTTAATTCTTTAATTTCCACTTCCTTCAAACTCACCTGAAACATGGGAACTAGTAAAGCATCTGCAGAAAATTCATTTAATGGTTTTTCAACATTAACAAGGGGTTCATCAGTATCAACGAAAGGTTGATTCATCAATTCCTCCATAACCTCTTTTTCATCATTTTGATCTTTTTTCAACTTTGCAATATGAGCTATCAACTCAGCTTTTTTTGTTTCCCACTTATCTTTCTCCTCCTGCATCTTCAATAATTTTCCTTTATAATCCATCATTTTCTGGTAGACTTTCTCTTTTTCTTCCTGTAATGCAAACAATTCTGAAGATTGAACATGTTCAGTGTTAGGGACCTTGAGCTTCTTTTTCAACACTTGAATGGTATTATCTTTCTCTTCCAGAAGCTTCTTCATCACTTGCATATTATTTGGTTCAGTCCCCAAGCTTATGATATCTCCCTGTAACTTCTTTATTTGAATCAAATTGGCCTTATTTTCAACTTTCTCATCTTTCAATTGAATTTCTAGTTTATCTACTAGAGATTGCAATTTAGTAATTTTCACAGTTGCATGTAACAAATTAGAATAAATAAAATCTCCAGTTTGTTTGTGGAGATGTATTTTATCAGGAACACTGATTTTATCCAGCTTCACCTCCATCTCAGACACCTTCTTATCACTTACCACAACAAATTTTAGGGTATTCCTTTGTGCATCTCGAGTAGAAATCAATGAAGTTTTTTTATTGATTAATTTCCTAAATCAGGGAAGCAGATTCTTAGTTTCCTCCAATGACTGCATTTCTTTGTCAGCATAACTCGACATCAACTCTGTCCTAGATTTGTAATGAGAACTGGACTCTGTTTTACCTTCATCTCCAAAAGAATATTGATGCATTTGCATAGAAGTTTTGTGAAGCAGAACCATTTTCTTTAAATATTCTAAAATGGTTAGCTCATCCTGAGGATGTGTTTTGATCTTTTTATTAGAAATCTCTTCATCTACATCGAGGCCATCTGCTTCAAAAAGAGTCCTTTTATTCATAACACTAGAATTAATAGACATTTGAACTGTTACAGCTATTTTATCCCTCTTATCTTCATTAGATTCTGTATTTTCTTCAAAATTAGACAGATTTGCCATTTTATTTAATCCCTCAACAATTTGATGATCAAATGGTTTGTTATTGTTCAGTTTCCTTCTCTGAGAAATAATCTGGTGTAGTTCATAATTCACTTTTTCCTCTTTTTGAAAATCCATAATTTCCAATCATTTCTCAATCACTAACACAGCGCTTTTATTCTTAAAAATTAAAGGACTGACTTTGAGAGGTAATTTAACATCAGAATATTTTTTAAACGCTCAGAAATGTTCCTCTTCTGCATACAACCTTTGTCTCATGAACTCTAATGCAAATATTCTTGGCGTTAAGAAAGCATGTAACCTGTATGGTTCTCCAGTGAACCCATACACTCTTAGAACTGTAAATTCTTTGTGCAAAAACCAATCTCATGTTTTGTCTTCTGAAGAATATTGCAACATAATTCTCATGTCTTTCAATACCCTAGGTAAGACATCATCGAAAAGAATTTTGTATATTTCATCCATAATCGTATTCACGAACTCGAACATGTTGATCTGTTTTA
The DNA here is from genome assembly GCA_001517045.1 of Pseudotsuga menziesii. NCBI lineage: Eukaryota > Viridiplantae > Streptophyta > Pinopsida > Pinales > Pinaceae > Pseudotsuga > Pseudotsuga menziesii. The sequence goes on from LPNX010855739.1 coordinate 91,971, forward strand.
GAAGGTTTGGAGAGAACATGGTAGATAAGAATTGCAACTCTGACACATTTGAACACAATAACATGTTCAACAAATATGACTGATACTTGAAGAACCTAACTTTAGGAAATTCAACTTATTCGGTATGGATTTTTTCAGCTAAATACTCATCCAGATTGAAACAAATGACTGAATTGGATTCATGGTCAGTTGAACCTATACTTAGAAAAAAACCCAAATTGACTTTGTTGACATGCTTATCATCATCCAGACCCAAAACTTGACTAACCATTGACATGACCAATTGGACTTCATCTTTGAAAATATTGAGATTGTATGGCAGAAATAAACCTTCTAACGACTGACCAACTTTTAAAATACTGGACAAGAACTGACATCTGACTTCAGTTTTGCAATTTTTATACAATTCAATCAGGACTTGCTCATTGAAGGATTCAGGGTTTACAGGAAAACTATCAGGCAGACTTAACATCCCGTGAACAGATTTTGCGTCAATTCTACAAAGGATTTTTGAAGTTGTATGACTCATAATAACTCTTTCATAAGACGAATAACTATTTGCACACCAATCGACTAATTCAGGGAAGGTTAGGGTTTGTTCGACATAAAAGTAATACAAGAAGGAATTACAGACATTTAGGATATCATTTCCTTGTGACTTATACTGCCACAAACATTCTTTTGAGACTGATACACTACATACTGACAGAATAGGGTCAAACACATTCCTTTTTCTATGAATAACCACTTCTTCTCTCTCATCCAGAACCCTGCACAATATCCCTGAACTCTGCTCCTTCTCCATAATAAAACAACGACAATAAGTCTTCAACAAGAGTCTCGGAGTTTTAAGGCTTACCTGGTAATTTTCAAATATGTAAAAGTTGACTTTCGGAAAAAGATGGCGCACTGTCCCTTCTTCGTTTCATCGGCTGCATGAAAACATAATAACTTTACCTTGGTCAACTCACCTTTTATACAACAAATAGTGATTCCGGGACCCCCAACAAGTTGTTTCTCCTTTACCACTTTCCTCAGTGGAACTCACTAAAAAATGCCACGTGGAAAGAGGTTTGAATTCCGCTACTACTTGTCCATTTTAATTATCTCATAAGTTTGAGCTCCGGATTATACTATGACCGTTGATAAGATTACATCTCCTATTTGAACCATTGGATCAAATCCATTCTACACAATCCGCCGGCCTATCTCCTCGTTCAACCTTGCATCTTCACATCGCAAATTACCTTATGACCATAGATTTAATTTTATTTATCTCTTGGCCATCGATCTTGTTATCTTATTAACCCATTCCACTCTTTGTCAAAACCTCTTTCTTGTGTAACTTTTCCCAGCAGATCAATTTGCAACTGTAGATCTGCACGATCACAAATATACACTCTCCAATTGTGCAGTAAATTAATCAAAGTGCGCATTTTGATAAAGACTCATGAATATTAACCTTTTCCCAACTTTTAATATATGCCTTTATCATTCCTTGATCATATCCTTCCTCAATTGTTCAATGTAGAGGGTGTTAACAATGATGATGATGATGATGAGGGTCATGATGATGATGATGATGAGGGTCATGATGGTGAAGATGATGATGATGATAATGATGATGATGATGATGATGATGATGACGATGATTTATCTTCATGATGATGATGATCATGGTGATGAAGACGATGATGATGAACATGATGATGATGATGATAGTGATGGTGATGATGATGATGATTATGATGATCATGATCATGATGATGAAGACGATGATGATCAACATGATGATGATGATGATGATGATGATGGTTATGATGATGATGATGATGGTTATGATGATGATGATGATGATGATTATGATGATGATGATTATGATGATGATTATGATTATGATGATTATGATGATCGTGATCATGATTATGATTATGATGATTATGATGATGATGCTGAGGGTCATGATGATGATGAAGAAGATGATGATCATCATCATCATGAAGATGATGATGAGGGTCATGATGGTGAAGACGATGATGATGATAATGATGATCATGATCATGATCATGATCATGATGAACATCATCATGATGAGCATCGTGATAATGAGGATGATGATGATGAAGACGATGATGATCGACATGATGATGATGATGATGATGATGGTGATGGTGATGAAGTTGATCAACATGATGAAGATGATGGTGATGATGGTGATGACGATGATGATGCCGATGAAGATGATGACAATAAAGATGACGAAAATGGTGATGATGAAGATGAAGATGATGATGATGCCGACGATGATGATGATGAGGGTCATGATGATGATGAGAGTCATGATGATGATGATGATGATGATGATGATGGTCATGATGATGATGATGATGATGATGACGAAGACGACGACGATGATGAAGATGATGATGATGATGACGATGACAACGATGATGATCATGATGATGAAGATGATAATGATCAACATGATGATGATGATGATGATGACGACGATGAAGATGATGATGATGATAATGATGATGAAGATGATGATGATGATGACGATGATGATGAAGAAAATGATGATGGCAATGATGATCATGATGATGAAGACAATGTTGATCAACATTATGATGATGATGATGATGATGATGATGAGGGTCATGACGGTGAAGACGATGATGATGAAGACACGTGTGCCTTAGTCACTATCCCTCTATGACTTACTCACTAGCCCTCCTTGTCTTTGTGCATAATTATCATGATGATGAAGATGATGATGATGAACATAATGATGATTATGATAATGATCATGATCATGATGATCATGATGATGAATACGATGATGATCAACATGATGAAGAAGAAGAAGAAGAAGATGATGATGATGATGATTAACATGATGATGAAGAAGAAGAAGCTGATGAATATGATGATTATCGTGATGATTAAGATGATGATGATAAACATGATGATGATGATGAAGATGATGGTGATGATGGTGATTTTGATGATCATCATCATGGTGATGAATATGATGATGATGATGATGAGGGTCATGATGATGATGATGATGATGATGATGATGATGATGAACATGATGATGGCGATGATGTTGATGATGATGAAGATGATGGTGATGATGATTATGATGATGGATGCCTTATTATGAACCCTATTATATGTTTTATCGCATATCGTTCCCATATTTTCAATTTCCCCCTCCTTTTCCTTTCTCCTCCAACACATCCTATTCCTCCTCTAATACTCCATATCCACTTTTCCATTCACCAATCCTCTCTCTCATCAAACCATCACCCACTTCCTCCCCTCCACCTTATACCCCTTTCTCCACTCAAATTTACAACATCCCGCTGGGACCTTGATCATTCCCAACCCCCTCTCAACTATTAAACATCCCCACTTGAACTTCCAAAATCTTCCTAGGCCCTTGACCCTTCCCCACCCCCTCTAAACTATTATCTATACGTTTGATATATTACACATAGTGCTAGATTTTTAGCTCTACAACACGTGTTTGCATCTTAGAGTTACACAACGGGCTCGCGTTTTATAGTTATGTAAGACGCACACACTTTATAGCTATATAATGCGCTCACGTTTTTTAGTTATATAACGCGTGCAGGTTTATGAATTCTACAAGGCGGGAACTGTAATTTGAATTTAAACATGCCAATTCACTTGCTCGCATGTCACCAATAGTCCTATGTGTATGGTTTGGAATTTGCTTCGGTAATACCAAACCTGTGCTATGGTACATGATAAACCATAGATAATTAGGCATTTCCCCCATTTTTTGAAGAATTCATTGTTTACACACTCATTACAGTATGCTACACACAGTCAATTTTGACGAAATATTAAACATAAATAGCATTTTTTTCTATAGATTCTAAATATGTAATTTTTATTAAAAAATATTATATTTTCTATTTGTTTTCAATTTCTATTGTGTCTTAACTCCTTAACTCAAAATACATGTCATTAGTGTTATTCCCATAAATTTTTCAATTCGTAATCGTTTTAAAAAAAAATTATATGGTGCACTAGAAGACACTGACCTCTACATTCTATAAAAAAACCCATTTCATGATTATTTCATTAATACCTTCAAAGGATGCACCCACAAAAGATGTACCATTTTCGAGGAATGATCACTTAGATAATTATAAAAATAATTAAAAATTAGTAATTTATTTTCAAAAAATAGCGTTGCACTAGTGTTATATGTTCTCTACATGCCTGCAAAGTTTTGTATCCCAAAAGCATCATTTAGGACCTCAAAGGCTGCACCCACAAAAACATATACCTTATGATTTGCCTAAAAAAAACGTGACTATTAGAAAAAATGAAATTTGACATAGTTATAAAAAATTTCAATACATAAATCTTATATATTTGGAAACGTGATGCAATTTCCTACATTTAATCTTTTTGACTCAAAGCAATATATTTTGTGTAAGTATCTCAAAAAAAGAAATTAAGTTGAGGGATTGTTGATTTTTTAGTTTTCTATTGCATCTAACGTGCCAAAAGTGACCCTCATTATCTTGCACTGACCCACAAGTATTGGTTGATTTTATCGTTCTTACCATCTTTGCGTGAGAAGTAAGGTCACTATCCTAACAATATGTATGACATGGAGTTGTTTATAAATGACACTTATTATTCATTATGTAATACTTATCGACAGTTCATATCTTAACCTATTTTTATTACATGTTTATTTTATTTAAAGTACTAACATAAGATTTTACTCTTAAGAGGTTTATAACTTGGGTTAAAGACCAATTCTTGGTTTTATAATTAACAATTTTACCATGCCATATCTCATATGCCATGGTCCTAGGATTTAAGCCTAAGGAACTTGATGAGCAATGGTTATCAGGCTTAGAGCCTGAGGTATGCGATATGTTACATGCTAACCTTGTATCCATTTGAGGTGACAAATATATATCATATTTTAAACCATTTCACATTGGGGTTTAAGACCAGGCATACCATGGAGGCATTCGATAATGTGACGCAGGAAAACTATAGGGGAGTGGGTTTGGGTTTTGATAGTGGCCAACAGGCTGGCACCATTAATGTGCATTGGAGTGTGTGGAAACCCAAGCTTAGAGCTTGGATTACGATGGTTTTGGTCATTTCACTGGTAAGATGTTTGCTCTTGGCTCTGGCATGGATGGAGGAGGACGACCTTGCTAGTCTCAATAAGCAGGTAAGATGTGGGTTTTTTTTGCTTAGTTACTATTTGTTGTAGCTTGTGACACCATAGCTTTCTCCTCATCGGGCTCTTGTCCTATCGCAGGATTATAGGGCTGGTGAGGAAGATGTTTGGTTCACAGCTTGCAAACAAGCCATGGGCAAGCTTTACTCTTACGGTAAGCCTGCTAGCAATGTCATTACTTGTCCCTCTAGACTTTAGAACTGGGTTTTTGAACTTCGTCATGGTTTGAGTTTAATGGAGTCTGGCTCCATTAGCACTCTGCATTCTATGCAACAACAGACTTGGGATTTAAGTTGTGGGGTTTTGGGTCTGAGTTTGTAAAGACTTGGGTTTGTAAATAATAAGGTTTCAGATGTGAAGCGAAACTTGGTGCCTTAGCAAGCTTTGTGTATAATTTTATAAATTGTATTTTGCTTTTTGTTATGACTCAAGGAAGCACCATTGCTTTCAATGGTGCAATGGCCACAAGTGACGACAGTGTAAATTTGTTATGGCTTTATGAATATTGTGTGTGTAAAATGGTTCTGTGTTGATGTTTATTATGATGTTGCGTTTCAATCTTTGATTTTTATTTATATGGAAAATTCCTTCGTCGATTGTAATAGTTGAGTGGATGACTGAACACTTAGCTTGATGGATTTTGGGGCCATGTTGTGAATGGCGTTGGTACCCTCCATTGTGGTTGCGATAAAGAATAGAGTTACAGTTGGGGTTTATGATGTGGAAATGGAAACGTATGGAAGACTGTTTGTTTATTTTATATGTGTAAATTAGAATCTAAAGAAGGTCATGGGTGTAAACCCTGAGTGGAAATCGTTTCTGTAGGTGGATTCGTTGACAGGAATAGAATCATTATTTAATTTACTGCGTGTTTATTTATGGGTTGTGGCCATGGATTATAAGGGTCTTACGACCTCTGTGTTAAAGGATTAGTTTGAGATATAGCCCACATACCAACTGTGTATAGTGTGGCTCTGTGTAATTAATTGGATTACTGTGTATAAAAGTTATTATGGTTGAGCACCATGTTTTATTTTATGTATGCAAAATGGAAATTGGTTGTCTACAGGATTCGTTCTTGCGACCTTGCACTAGTACAAAATAAGGAATTAGTTACTAGGTGACTAAAAATTTTAGTCACCACAGGTTTTTCAAGTGATTTACCACTAAACATGAGCAATTTTGATTAACCCAACTATAAACGACTAAAATTAAAGACTAATTTAGTCACCGATTAACAAATATGACTAAATTATAAGTGACAGAGTTAAAAATGACTAACATAAATGATTAATTTAGTCACGACATAAAAAATGACTACCTAGAATAATATGAATTAGTCATTTATGTTAGTCATTTTTAATTGTGTCATGGAAAATTGCAATTGTGACAATGAAGTGTTACAATTTAGTAAATTTTGTAAATTGTCTACATTCTATCTTCGAATATGTGTAGGTTAACAATTCTGAATCCAAAATAGAATTTGTGGGTTTAGGAATATGTAGTGTTTTTCCGAGGTGGTTGGGATAGTGTTAGGGTGTTCATGGGATTATTGCAAACGATGTGCTTTAGATGTTCATATTGCTTTCTAGATATAATATTGAGATCACAGATCCCAGATGATATATATGCTGGAAAACCCTTTTTCTGTAACGATGCCATGCACCTCGATCTTCAGAGATCCAACAAAGAAATTGCACAAAATTTCTCTTGACCATCTAGTGTGTGACATC
>LPNX010855739.1:105469-142865 GCA_001517045.1 Pseudotsuga menziesii
TGGCTGATGGCCGATTTTCCTTAACCACCTTCCTTCAATTCCGACAATTTCAATTGCTGCTCAACTTGCTAGTTCTTGTCAAATAGCCTAACCGTTGGCACCAAACATTGGAGGGTTTGGTGGGTTTTGGATATGAATATTGGTCATACCCATTGAGGAGTTTGGGATCGATATTAACCACTGTTGAGAGTTTACAATTTATCTAGTTAATTACCATAGCTGCCATGGATAAAGTAGCATTGGAGAGAACCTGGAGACTTTTGAAGAGGCGGGCGGCGAATTTCGCATCTCTGGTGTCAACACCACCTTCTTTGCTTACAAAATCCTTGGTAAGTTTATCGATTTACTGTGAATTGATAATTTTTTAGTAAATTTTGGATAAAAACCCATGTGTTGTGCAGTCATAGTTGTGCCAATGCTTTTCCATGTTGATGCGTTTGCACTAGCCCCTTGTGGATTATGCCCACAACCTGTCTATATTGAATGATACCCTGCAGGTCACATTATATCAGATAACTATAACTCAAGGGAATTTTCTACATGCCAGTTATGTTAGTGTTTTCTATGTTGAATACCCTCTGCATGTGCTTCATGCTGATATTGAACAAAAGGATCAAAATCTCTCCTTTCAAGGGGCATTATCACCGTGCTTTGACACTTGCCTCTTTTCCATTATCTTCTATCCTAGGACTCCAAAACGTTGCCAGTGCTCATCCTTTCTATCTCCTCTGGCCACAAAGAGCTCAACAGCATTTCATCCTCAGACTTTTTTGCTCATTCAGTTTGAAAATCCAAACCTTCATTTATGTTATTCTTGTTTCTAGCATTTACTTGTGGTATTGAATCTTTAATTGGTGCTAGGTTATAAGGATGGGAACATGCCCCAATCATGGGAACATACCCAACATACTTGTTTTCTACAGGCCTGCAATCCATGACTGAGGAGGAATTGACCGCAAACAATGAACCATGTTACTCAAAGAAATTTGACAAAATTGGTAGTTCTTTAGTGTTTTCTCTCAAATCCATCATTGAATGTTTAGAAACTTACTGAATCTTCTTGCCTATATTCTCAAACTCAGGTTTGTTCTCACTTGTATTCTCAAACTCATCTCCCAAAATGTCTGACAATTTTGAATGTAAAGACTCTCTCTTTTATCCCTTTGACACACTCCACATATTAACCTCTGCTCGATCATGTGAGCTGCTTGTCAACTCACCAATGTCTGGTCCAAACAAGTTTCCTTCAGTGGTCAGATTCTAGGTTGAAACCATGTGAGGGTAAAATCTTGATAATCGACATTCTAGGACTAGTAATTGTCCAAAATAGGGTACAGACCAGAGTGTAAAGTGTAGTCATGTGCATCTCCATGAGGTAGATCACTTTAGTTATTTTAACCAATTACATAGTTAAACCAAAATTTTCTCCGTATCTTTATTTATGTAAAGAGTCTTCATTTTCTTGTGTAAATTTTTTCTGGACATGAACAAAATTTAATATAAAAAAAATTACACTTCAAGAAATTGTATTCCTCTTGGTACTTGATAGATACAGATTTAAGACAGATCTATGCTGGTCTATACAAATCCGACCTAGCTTGACATCCAAACAAAATACCCACGCATGCAAAAATATTTACACATTAGATTATGTGTAGGACATGGGTTGCGAAATGGGCTATTACACCCTGGTGTTGGATGAGGGATGTTGGAGGCATTTTTCAAAATTTCCTCCTTCAAACTTGAATTAGGGACCAAATAGATTCTACCTTTGTAGTATATGATTCCTTAAAATACCTTATACCTACCATCATTGTTAGTCCCATCAAAAAGTTCACAAGAAAATTTATCTTTGGCATACTCTACTTCTAATGTGGCTTTCCAATTTTCTGCTACATCCATGAGAGAAATAGAAGGTATTATAGATAAGGAATCAACTACCACATTATTTTTCCCCTTCACATATTCAATATCAAATTAAAATTCTTGAATCTTACTCACCTACTTTTGTTTCCTTCCATTTAAATCCTTTTGAGTGAGAAAGTACCTTAAGATGTTATGGTCAGTTTTGACTACAAATTTGTTTCCCATCAAGTATTGTCTAAACTTGATCAAAGCATGCATGATGGACAACATTTATTTATCATACATGGATTAAATTTTCGCATGTGGCCATAACTTCCTACTCTCAAAATCTATTGGGTATTGTCTTCATTTTAGGACTGCTCCAATGCCTTCTCTTGATGCATCACATTCCAAGACAAATGGTTTAGAAAAATCATGCAATGCCAGAATAGGACAATTCCTTATTACTTCCTTCATTATTTTGAAACTTTTTTCAGCCCCTTCATGCCATTGGAAAGCATCTTTCTTTGTCTAACCAGTGAGAGGTGAAGTGAGTTGGGTGAACCCCATCACATACTTTCTATAGTAGGTGAAAATTCTAAAGAATCCTCTTAATTCAGTGAGACTTTTGGGATGAGGCCACTCTAAACTTGGCTCTTATTTTCTCCATATCAACCGTCACACCATATTTACGAATTATGTGTCCAATATACAAGAGCTCTGTTAAACCAAACTCACATTTTGACAGTTTAGCAAACAAAGATTGATCATGCAGAATTTTTAATACCTCCTCTAGATGATGCAAGTGTTCCTTCCAAGTTTTACTGTAAATAAGAATGTCATCAAAGAAAATAAGTACAAACTTACGAATATTCTTGTGGAAGATGTTATCCATGCATGATTGAAATGTGGCTGGTGCATTTGTCAATCCAAAGGGTATGGCAACAAACTTGAAGTGACCATAGTGGAATCTGAAAGCAGTCTTTGGTATGTCCTCTTCTCTCATTTGAATTTGATGATAACTTGATCTAAGGTCAATCTTTGAGAAGAAATTGGCCTCATGGATCTCATCCATGATCTCATCAATCCTTGGGATGGGGTATCTATTCTTTATTGTCTTCTTGTTTAATGCTCTAAAATCAATGCACATTCCACGGGGGGTTCAATAGCAAGGAAATATTATATCACATCCATTCATATTGAGGGTTTGATTACTCCTAAAATCATGAAAAATATATTGCATCGTATTAAGGGGTTGGTTTTTTTATTTTATTTGACAAATATAAATATTGGGGGTTCTTTTATTTGGGAGGCCGAAGAATAACATTCAAATTGTGGGATATATATATTAGGAAATGTCCTTGCACTATAAGAAAAATGGCATTTTAGCCTTGCATAAAATTGTTGTATATTAAAATATTTAATTTAAAATAATCTTTTTATAATTTATAATTATGTTGATAAATATTTTATTAATTTTATTATATAGCTTTTAAATTTTATATATATATATATATATATATATATATATATATATATATAATTTTTGTATTGAAAACAGTTAATGCTACACTATTTAATTTCAAATATTTTTTCTATAGCATTATCATTATGCTTATGATTTTTTTTTTAAGTTTTTAAATGAAAATATTCATATTATTATGTTAATCATATTATAATATTATTTACTAAAATATTAAATCCAATTGAAATCCAACTCCATAAATCCATCTTAAAAATACCAAAGAATTTGATTATATCATTGGACAGTATACATAAAAAATTGTGCATTTTTGTCTTAGTTTCATACAGAAACCTCTTCCCAATTAAATAAAATTACAAATATTTGAAAATAGAATACTTTTGAACCCAAGAAAAACAATAGTTCCTCATCGATAACCAATGTTAAATTTATATGGGAGTGTCATTTAATTTATTGAATTTAAATAGCAAATGAAGAGAATATGCTCTAATTTTAGACTAATTTTGATCTTGTATAGATATAGTGATAGGTAAATAACTCCCGATTCATCTTATTCCATTGCTAATGCATATATTTATACAATTCATATGTCGGTTGTGATTCAAATTCTGACCAACCTATTCATATTCCTACATGACTATTCACATTCAGAATATATTTACACTATTTACATATTGTATAATCCCGATGGATTATATTCCAACAATCCCCCCCTTAATCCGAAGGGGTGTTAGTAAGTCCAAGCATGTTTTTGAATCTTTCAAACTTTTCTCGTCCAAGCGCTTTGGTGAAGATGTCTGCAACTTGATCATTTGTGGAACAATGTCGAAGATGGACTGTCTTGGCCTCTACATGATGTCTAATCAAATGATACTTTGTGTTGATGTGTTTGGTTTGATCATGGAATCTGGGATTCTTATCCAGCTTGATTGCAGAAGTATTGCCAATCAATAATGGAGTGGAGTTCTCTTGTTTTTCTTGCAAATCTTCAAGTATCTTCCTGAGCCATACTATTTATTTCGTTGCTTCAGCTGCAGCCACATATTCTGCTTCTATTGTTGAATCTGTCAGAACTGACTGTTTACGTGATCTCCATGAGACAGCTGCTGATCCAAGACTCATAGTGTATCCAGAAGTTGATACTCCTATCTCCTTATCGCCATCAAAATCTGAGTCTGAGTACCCAATAAGTTTGAAGTCATCCACTTTAGAGTACTTGAGTCCAACGTATTGAGTCCCCTTCAAGTATCTTAGAATTCTTTTTTGCAGCTGACCAGTGTCCTTCACAAGGTTTATGCATGAACCTTGAAAGTATGCCAACAACATAAGAAATATCTGGTCTAGTTGTTGTAAGGTAGATAATACTTCCTACAAGTTGTCCATACTTGGTCGCATCCTCAAATTCTTTTCCTTCGCTTGATGTGAGCTTCATTTTCTGTTCCAATGGAGTAGATATAGGGTTGCATTCTGTCATGCAAAATTTGTCTAGTAGTTCTCCAACATATTTTTTATGAGATAGGATTATGTTCTTAGGATGTTGAGTGACTTCAATTCCTAAGTAATAGTGGAGATGTCCCATATCTGTCATTTCAAAGATCTTTTTCAAATATTTCTTTATGGATGCTATATAGCTCTCATTGTTCCCTGTCATCAAAAGATCATCTACGTACACCATAAGATAAACAACAGATCTTTCAAATTTCTCTATAAACAGTATTGCATCATCAAGATCAAAATGTTCAAAATTTAACTTCAAAAGATGCTTGGTTAATTTTTCATACCATGCGCGAGGCACTTGTTTTAGGCCATACAAGGATTTGACAAGCTTGCATACCTTTTGTTCTTTTCCTTTCACAACAAATCCTTCTGGCTGAGACATGAAGACATTCTCTTTCAAGTCTCCATTCAAGAAAGCAGTCTTCACATCCATTTGATAAACTTTCCACCCTTTATGAGCAGCTAAAGAGAGTAAGGTACGGATGGTAGCCCATTTTTCTGTAGGAGAGAATGTTTATTCATAGTCAATTCCTTCCTTCTGTGCATAGCCTTTTGCTACAAGCCTCGCTTTGTGCTTGTTAAGTGAGCCATCTGATTTGTATTTGTTCTTGTACACCCACTTGCAGCCAATTGGTTTGGTTCCAACTGGAGGGTCAACCAACTTCCAAGTTCCATTCTTCATGAGTGCATCATACTCATTCTGCATAGCTTCTTTCCACTCAACTTGAGTAGAAGCTTCTTCAAAGGAAGTTGGTTCAAAGTTAGCAGATAAATTAAATTCACAATCAAATGATACATCCATGTCATCACCTGAATTATCTGCTTCTCCTCCATCTTCATGTCTTTTTGAACTTCTCGTTCCCGTCTTTCCAACTTCATCCGGATGGACACTTTCAAGTGTCTTTGTGACCCATTTAGGAATCTTCCGTGATGGTCCTGGTTGATCAGCTGGTGGTTCTTCATCATTGATTGAGAGTCTTCCAATTATCTCAATTACATCATCCATTTGAATCTCTTGTTCAGGTGAAGTATAAGGAACTTCTTCATGTGGGGGAGTTGGTGCTTCATATGGAAATTCCAAAGGTTGATCCAGAATAGGAATCCCCCCTTCAAGGTTTGGAATTTCATATTCATTTTCAGAATATTTCTTTGGATGAGGATATTTTTCCAAATGATCAAGCTGTCTCTCAATGGACTGGTCATTTTTATTAGTCTCAAGAAAAATGACATCTCTAGAAATAACAAACTTCTTGTTTACCTCATCGTATAGACGGTATTCCTTGGAGTTTTCTTCATACCCCAGGAAAATGCATTTTCTGCTTCGAGCACCAAGCTTGTTTCTTTTCTCCTTTGGAATCAAGGCATAACAGGTGGAACCAAAAACTCTGAGATGCCTGATTGAAGGGAGATGGCCAAACCAAATTTCATGTGGAGTCTTGTTATCAAGAGAATTTGAGGGAATTCTATTTCTCAAATAGGCTGCACATTTCACTACATCACCCCAAAACATTAGTTTTACATTCTTAAAAAACATCATTGAGTGAACCATATTCATTATGGTTCTGTTCATTCTTTCTGCTACACCATTTTGTTGAGGATTGTAGGGAACTGTAGTCTGATGTGCAATTCCATGTTGGCAAAGATAATCTTCAAAAGCATTTGAAGTGTATTCTTTCCCATTATCAGTACGAAGTGTACCAATTTTAGATTGTGCTTGTTTTTCTATCAATGCATGAAAGTCCTTGAATGTTTGAAATGCTTCTGATTTTGTCTTTAAACAGTAAATCCAACACATTCTTGAGTAGTCATCAACAAAGGTCATAAAATACTTATTCCCATTTGCAGAAGGAGTTGACATTGGCCCACATAAATCAGAATGCACTAATTCTAATTTCCTACTTGCTCTGAAATTAGATTCATGGAATGGCAGCTTACTATGTTTCCCTAATATACATGCATTACATTTGCTCTTTTCTTTGGGAATGGTGGGCAAACCAAATACACCATTATTTCTCAACAAACGAAGATTGTTATAATTTACATGACCAAATCTTGCATGCCACAATAAACTTGATGACAAATTACCTTCTCCATGCTGAGAGAGGTAGGCATAGTTATGAACTCTTGCAGATGAACCCTTTAGCTTCAGCAGCTTCCCATCTTCGTATCCAGTCATGATGACTTGGTTGTCAGAGGAATTTCTTATTTCTATGATTCCATCAAACATGTGGATGGAATGGCCTCACTGTCGAATCTCCACCAAGGATAGCAGGCTTCTCTGCAACTCTGGAAGATAAAGAACATTCTTCAACAAGAAATCAGGTAATCCAGGCATCTTCAGTCGAATGGTGCCCATTCCCTTTGGTTTAAGACTTGACTTATCTGCAAAGTACACTATGTCATTTATTGTTTCATTAAGTTCTTCAAAACAGTATTTTCTAAAAGTCATGTGTGATGTTGCACCAGTATCAAGCAGCCAACAGTCTTTGTAAGATGAAAGTGAAGTCATTTCATTAATTCCAAGATTACAATGTGCAACAATACAATGAGCAGAATCAGAAGATTTACTAGCATCTTGGTTTTTATTGTCATCTTTCTTCTGGTTATGTCTGTCTTTGATGGAGTCCCATGAAGCCCAACACTGATCTAATGTGTGTCCAGTATTTCCACAATGCTTGCACTGCAAATCTGATCTTTTGCTGGAGTTGTTTCTGCCTCCTCTACCTCTGAAGTTTCTTCTTCCTCTGCCTCTCTTGCTGCTTTCTCCCTTGGGGTGATCTTTGGATTGGTCTTTGGTGTGGTTCTTTGTTTTCTGAAAAAAGTCAAGGGATTCTTCAACAGGCTCACTTGATTTCTTGATCTTTCTATACCATTTTGGATATGTTTCCTTGACAGTGAGGACATCACCAACAATAGATGCAAAATAGTGCATCTTCAATCTGGAACTTGCAACTTACAGAATACTTGGAAAAAGATATCGGATGCAGGTTTGGATTCCTGCTCCTTTACAAATTACAATATGATTCTGCAGCCTATCAAAACTAATTCTACAGCTCTATATCATTTGTTTTAGAGTGCCATTACATGAACAACTCAAAACATCTTATGAAAAGACGCAATGATATATTAATACAATGAATTGTAGCAGAGTGGGTTCTCAACACTTTTACACTCTTCTCATAGTCTTCTCGGTCATAGCAATGGTCTTTATATCAACACATTCATAGCAATGCCCTTCACACCCAAAATAAACAGCGCCAGGTCTGGATGGACTCAAGATGCAGGTAGCTTCAATAACTTGCAACAGCAGAAAAATTGCACAGTGGCAATATTCCCAATTGCACGGGAAGTCTCAATGCAATCAACACCAACAAAACAACAAATATATTCCACAAGAGTCTTCATTATATGATATATATCAGTCACAATATAGCAAGAGTCTTTAATATATGATATATATTAGTCACGGTCCATTTCAACCAACAAAAAAAGGTTTACCTCCACATGAATGTATGAGAGCATGAGTTTTATAAATCACTTTCAATATCATTCTTCACATGTTCCAACAAGAATCTTAGTGATGGGGGAGAGCATCGATTCTCTCCTTCACGCAAATGAAAAGGAATGAGCCTTCAAACTTCAATCATCGTTCTTCAACGAACTTGTAGTACCAAGACTCATCACAACTTCTCTCTTCAACATACTCTTAGATTTGAGTATTAATATTTCTCCTTGGCAGGTCATGACGTCAACACATAGCTCCACGCTGTATTCTGAAGGCGTGAATCTTCACGCAACTCTCATTTCAATCGCAGGAACTTCTTCATGCATCATACCACTTCACACAGTCTTTACGGTCTTCAATGAACCGAGCAGCAAATTGAAGAAATGCACCAATTCATTCCTCTCTCCCATTCTCGTCAAAGATCTTATGGCCGCTTACCTAGCATTTGGTCATGCATTTCGAGGATGCAACATGCCACTTTCTTGCAGCGGACAAGAAGTTGGTACTCGGGCAGCTATATCGGGTACTACAAAACCCTAATTCACCTTCTCTTTCCAAATTAGACGTTGTTTTATCAGAGGCCAAAAGCGCCCATAATGGCAGGCTTGAGGAAAAAATTAGCAGTGAAAGGCGTGCGAATAATCAAGCCCATTCTTCAGTAAAGTCTGTGCAGAAGGTAGTGGTTTTATTAGGGTTAATATGGTAATTTCGAAACAAGAACTGGAAGCCTTGCTTTCAGATCGTTCCATGAATGAGAAATCACTATTGTGCAAAGCTGGCCAGTACGCTAAAGAAGAATATGTCGCCAATATAAGATGCAGCGACGATGGATGGAGACCATAACGCATACATGAATGCGCGCAGGCTGGGAGAGGAGAAACACACGCAGAGACATACTGACTATGGGCAGGCAGTCTGAAATAAATTGACAAAGGGCAGAATGGAGGTCTGGCAGGCAGAATGACAGGCATGCAGGCAGGAGTTATGACAGGCAGCTCTGATACCACTGATAGGTAAATAACTCCTGATTCATCTTATTCCATTGCTAATGCATATATTTATACAATTCATATGTCGGTTGTGATTCAACTTCCGACCAACCTATTCATATTCAACCTACATGACTATTCACATTCAGAATATATTTACACTATTTACATATTGTATAATCCCGATGGATTATATTCCAACATATAGAAATGAGATTCATTTGTTGTGGAAGAATTTGTGTTCACTAAACTTGGAATACTTTAAGCTTAAGAAGATATATGCAAATAATTTATCCAAAAAATAAGAGTGTTATTTTACCATATTTTACTATGCATATATTAAAAATTGCATACAAATAGCCTTAAAAAACAGAATAGAAAACATTTATTAAGATTATTAAAAAATATTTATGGAGTTTAATTTATTAATATTATAGAAAACATGAGCTCTCTATAATTTTAGTTACATGATATAAAATTGGTAGATTAGCAGGTTTTGTTGTGAAACATGTGCAATTATCATCTTTTCTAAGCATTGCACTGATTATTGGACTATCAATATTTTAAATTCTTTGTTACATTGATATCTTGTTTGGGTTTCCTTTTACGTGTTTTTCCTTCCCCGTTACTATTTCGTTGGGTCTTCCACTATCCAACACTACAAATGAATCAGTCACCCTTGCAATCCTACCGGTATCATTACTAGCATTATACTCTATTTTATTGATCATCTTGTTTTGTTATACTAAGATGCGTTAGAGCTCTTGTTGTTACAACTTTACAAAATGATATAAAGGGGTGTTAAAAATGGGTTGATAAAATGGATACCTACAATATCTAGTGAAACTAGGGGTTTTATTGATTGGAAAGGCATATTGTGAGGGGGGTTCAGCTATACAATTTTAGGAATTATTTTCCAATATTTAGTGAAATTAGAGATATTCTTTAATATCCTATGAATGGACATGCTATGTAACAAGTCACACTAAGTGAACCCCCCATGGAACATTCTCAAGGTTTCGTCTTTGTTTTTTACCATAACAACTGAAGAAGTAAATGGGATAGAACTAGGCCTTATGAGATCCAACTCCAATATTTCTTTAATGGCCTCTTCAATCTCATCTCTAATCCTTTTTGGATGCCTATAAGACTGAATTTTTATAGGTTGTGTTCCTATCTCTAACTCAATGTTATGCTCAACACCTCTATTTGGTGGTCTTCATAGGGGAAGGTCTCCAAAACCTTATCATACTTGCTCAATAACTTCTCTATCTCCTTAGGATTCTTGGAAATGTTCAAGTGTGGCTTAGGATATTTAATTAAACATTCAAAATCCCACTCTATATCTACATGACTCAAGATAGTCCTCATGCTATGAGAAGACACTACTTCATTTGGGTAAGTGTGTATTCCCCTCAACAAGATGGGTTTCCCTTCTGAATTTTTGAACCTTATGTCAGGGACTTGATAATTCATTGTGTATTCCCCTAAATAATACATCCATTTTAATTCCAAATCCAAATTTGTATCATCCACATTCACTACATAAAAATTATCATTGATAGTATGATTTCATAGAGTAACTTGAACCTTTGGAATCCATTTAGTCTAGTCCATAAAATTGTTACCTGGAATGATGACTATGAAACCATCAAAATTTTCAGCCTGTAAATTTATTCTCTCCACCAAGGCTGCATCTATGAAGTTGTGAGTGGCTCCACCATCCACTTTAACTGTGACCTTTTGGCCTTGTATGATGCCCTTGAGCCTTAAGGTGTGGAATCTAGGTACACCCAAAAGTGCTGCAATTTTTACTATATCAGGAGTGGGTTGTTACTCTTCTGATGTTTGATACCCTTATTATTGGGCTGCAAGTTTTGCTTCTTCCTCCTCCTCCTCCTCTTCATCATATTCAGAAAAAAATTCAATGTAGTGTGCCTTCCCCTTGGTACATCTATGTCTTAGGACCGAAGGTTGTTGGCATGTAAAACATAACTTCTTTATTTTAAGATATTCTTTACTTGGTCCTCATTTATTTTATTTGGTATAGAATTCATTTTTCCATGTTTTGTTACCTTCCTTGAACTTGGAAGGGAAATTTGGCTTAGGACTATATTTGGTTCTTGACAACACATTCTGCAAACCCCTTGTCAAATTCATGACATCCTTCAATGTGGCTGGCTTGTGGGATTTCACTAGCCCTATAAAAGGTTCTATGAATCCTTCAGTAAATAATAAAACTAGCCTACCCATAGATACATCAGAAACCATTACTGAAATATTTTCAAATTCTAACATATATGCTTCAGGAGTTCCTACTTGCTTCAATTGCGCTAGTTCTTTGAAAGGAAGTTCATGGTCTTTCCTTTCAAATATATCCATCAATGCATTGGAGAAACAATCATAAGATAAAATATGATCATGTACCAAGGTTATAATACCATGGAACCACCAATCACTAGATTCCCCTTCAAGATGCATAATGGCCATCTTCAATGCATCTACTTCAACCACAGGATTTAACTAAAAATATATACTTACTTTTTGCAACTAAGCACTAGCAGACATTTGTGAGGAACCGCCGAAGGAAGGAATGCTACTTTTCCAATGGTGTAATTTAATTCCCTATTAATAGGATATTTCCTATACCCATTTCCTCCTTTCTTGAATTGAAGAGAATCTCTAATGTATTGATCCAAAGGGAGTACTTTTCTGCACTCATCACTTAATTGTTGCCACTCATTTGTTGCTTCTTTAACATCATAGGTGGTGTAAGGAACTTATTTGGACTCTAAGGACGTAATTATTGTAGGTACATTCTGATTTATGAACTCATGTGATATGTTCTAAGGTCCAATCGTTGAAAAAATGGCATCCCCATGGGTTTTCCTCTCTTCATGGGGTGAACTACTACCACTCCCGAATGTGGACTCGCCCATAAGTTGGCTAGCAAAAACTATAAACCTTGCCTAAAATTTTTGGACATGCCTTCCATAGATTCCTTAATTAATTTTTTAAGGTCCTCATGGTTTTCTTTGTCATCCTAATCTTCCAATCCTTGCTTTTCCTTAATCTTCTTGTAAAAAGAACTAACTTCTTCACTTCCTTCCTTTTCACTGTTAAGGTCTCCTGTCTCTGATTCTAATGGAGGGAGGTAAGAATTAGGAAACATTGATAAATATCTCTATAAGGTGCCAATATCATGCTTTGATACCACTTTTAATGTCCCGGTTCGAAAATTCCCAACAAAGACAGAATTTTGGAAAAATTGTCTTAACTAGTTTTGACTCTAGGGGATTTGGATGGCACAAGGGGGTCTCAAATTTGGTAGGGAATGATTTGTGGAGTATTATAAATATTTAATGGGCTCTATGATACTTTTATTACAGTTCATTATCATATGCAAATCGAATTTGACATGATGGAAAAAAGGGTAAATTAACTAGTAATTTAGGATGCAATTCCCCCTAGGGTGTGGTCGGAAATGACTCTACAAATACTATGAAACCCTCACAAATTTAAGAAAATATTATGGGGAATGTAATTAGGCTTCATTTACTATCATTTTATTTGGTTAATATTTATGAAAATAAGTATTAAATATTCGTATTCAAATGCACAATTTCAGTGATATTTGCTTAAGAGTAATGACACATAAAGCTCAACTTCGACTCAGAAATGGTGCATATAATGGTTCATAACATATAAATATGAATATGTACCATTGAAATAATTTCAATATCTTAATAACAGCATATAACATTGACCCAATTCGCAATACACATCAGATACACAATCTCCATTGAAAGGGAAAATCATCACATGGAAACTAGTCACAAGAAAGCTTGGAAATGTGGACATTTGCATATGTATTTCTTCTGATTTCGACTTAAAGAGAATATTAGCTTGATATTACAAAGCCATATATCACACATCATATTTGGGGCATCAACTAAACTCAATAGGGTGCAACCACCATTCACACTATTGCGCATTCATAGAAAAACATGGAAAATATGAAAGTGAAAATTGAGAGAATGGGAGGAAATGTGGATCATGAACAGAAGAAGCCTCCTATATGCAATAAAAATTGCTTAAATATCCCAATGATAGGTCTGAATGGCCTCTCCCATTTCCAACTTGGATGATAATTTCACTCTCTCGAAATTGGCTTACTAGCAGGGTAATGTGTACTCACTGTGCAATGGACAAGATAGTGCTCTCCAAATGCGAAAGGAAAATTCACAATATGATAAAAATCCATTTCCATTCCTCATGAAATATTTTTATAACCCTCACAAGGTCGACCTCCAAGTTATTCATTCCCATGGTATTCCTCCACCTCATCCTTGATGTTAGTAACCTCCATGACACTTGGCCTTCTCCCCAACCCTTGATCTTCCACCAAATTCGAATGGTTGCATCTAAATCCAAAATTTGATCTCTTGGTGGCTATTTTTATCCTTGTCATATAATATTTGTCATATGTGAGCAATCAGGTCTTCAATTAGGTCTTACTTGTCATAGAGTCTTCCATCATTATTGTCATAAAGCACAAGGAATCTAACTCCACATGGCACCTGGTTTCTTCCTAGACTCTTCCGCTTATATGGGGAGTTAATCCAAATCACTCATACAAATCCTTGGGCTCATGATATGTAATTTGATGACTCTTCACCTTCCAATAACTTTCCATCAGTCATAATTTCGAAATTGGGGTTAATTAATGACATGTCTCTACTACACTTGGCTCAAAAGTCCCACAAAAGTTTGCCACAAAACATTTAAAATCATTGCTTTCATGGAAACACAATTTTAATTTTTTGAAAATTTTGAAAATTCTCCCAACGTTCGTCACTATTGCGACGAAATTTCCATATTGTCACTATAGCGATGAAATCCAAGTGTCGCTATTGCGACGCAAGTTACATATTGTCGCTATTGCGACAAAAGTTCCATTTTTTCTCTATTGTGAAGACACTTCCATATTGTTGCTATTGTGATGAAAGTTCTATATTGTCGCTATAGTGATGAAATTCAAACCTTTTCTTTTTTGTTTTGTTTTTTTAACGGTCATTTTGACTTTTTATTTATTTGAAATTTGACCATTGTGTAGTTTTCCTAAACTGCGACCCTCATTAATCTATAAATATATGTTCTTAAGCCATTTTTTTTAGAATCATTTGTTATAGCTGCAACAATCTTTCTATTGCTTTTTCGTTCTACGATTTGAAGATTCCAGTACTGGTCTAACACATCGAATTTTTGTTCTCATTCGTTTTCTAGGTTAGTTTGATTACTATGCACTAGTAATTTTTTGCGCCCTTTATGTTCCAATTAGGGCTTCAATGCAATCGAGAAAATGTTTATATAGTTTGGGAATTTTTTGACAAAATGTAATTTTATAAATTATGATTTGTATTAAAATGCAAACTTTTAAATTTTCATTTCTTTTAAAATGTAATTTTTTAAATGGTGGCTTGTGTTAAAATGTTAATATCATGGCCATCATCGTAGATTTCAAGTACACAATCTAATTAGATTTAACTAGCCCCCTCAATATAGATAACCAATGAGACCACAATGGTGTATCCTTTCAAACTTTGATAGTCATTTGACAATATCAACATTATCATATATATACATAATCCCATTTGACAATCCTTTCAATTTTTGAGGGTCTACATCTATATTGTTCATAATCTCATTTGACAATATAATGTCAATGTGTTGAAACCTTTTAATCTCTAGTATAATGAACATCAACAATATTAGTGTTGAAACCTTTTATTCTCTTTTGTATAAAGAAATTTATATTTTTAGTAAACCATTTAAGTTTAGTGTGAGGAATAGATATTACAACAATATATAGGGTTTGGAGGAAAATTATAATTTTAATCAATAATTATTTGACTACTTTTTAGATTTACTCCCTTAATTAACCTCAAACCAATTATTTTTTACTTCCACTATTTGACATAATGTTGAAAATTGATTTTTATTTTACTATTCCTTAAATGTGTCCATATGGATAGTATTGATATCCCAAATGTGTCATCCAAGGTCAATCGCACTTGAATTTTTTTAGCGATGGAAACCCATGCTCAACATAGTTAAGCACATTGAGTGTTGTAATGTTTCATAACCATATTAAAAAGTTGCAACCTAAGATAATGATTTAGGAATGCCATATTGGTACCTAACATTTTACAAGCTTTGTAATGCAAAAATAACCATTCAAATGCATAATTGTCGTACACAATTCAACATAGATGAATGTCAAAATGTGGCATATACATAGTGGACCATCACAACCAACTTAACCCATACAATATTTTGCTATAAAACATAACCCTTGCACATTGGAATATGGAAATAATAATTGTACATTGAATGTCCTATTTTGACATAATCTGACATAAATTAATGTTTCAATGTGACATAACTATGTTCTCAACCTTCTTTATATCAAAAATTGACATTAGAGGAAATTTCAACTCAAAATGGGCCTCCTAAAATGAACTAATAAAATAATAGTTAAAATAATAAAATAATATTTATTAATTTTGGAGGAAGAAAAGAAAAAAAATTACTTTTTTGTTTGTATTTTTGACATATCTCCCTGTGTTTTTACTCAAATTTCGATCGGAAGAGCTCGTTGGATGCAGAATTAAATTCCGCATCCAACGAGTACCCACTTGGCATATGTTTTATGGACCCCGCTACCCCAAAAACAAGAAATACCTGAAAAAACGGAATGATGACATTCACCATGCTCATCCATAGTCAACACAATCAACCATGGTCAAATCAACATAACCCTAACGGTAATTGAACGTTACAATGAGACATCAACACTTAGGAACATCACAATCCAACACAATGCCAATTAGATATTTCACTTTTAACATATTCCTTAGATCATGTTACAATGTGATTTATGTACTTAATCATGAACGAAACTATTTGATATAATTCAACCAATGTGTGTCTTGATCTGACATAAAATACGATAATAATTGCAATCAAACATGAACATTGAGGAAGGTTATAATTCGACATAGTCAGTTAGGATTGCATAAATCTAACACTAAATTAACAAAGATAATATTGCAACATGAAATATCCATTTCAACTTATGGTCGTCACAACATGATGGGATATTGAAGTCTTCCTCTTTTTTTGACAAGGAATAAAAGTTCTCAACCATAGTCATCCCTAACCTATACAATTCTATCTTACTCTTGCATGGTTGAGCATGGTCAACCATGGTCGACATAGTCAGTTTCCATTATGGTTGTTGTAACTATTGTGAACTTTAGTCAATATAGTTTAATGTGTTCAATAATGGATATCCATGGTAAACATAGTTAAATGCATTGACCATTGTAATGTTTCATAACTATATCAAGATGTTGAAATCCACCATAACACTTTGAGAAAGTCGCATTTCTACCTAACCCTTTTTGAGGTAAATTGCAATGCAACATATCCATTCAAATGCATAACTTTGATAGAGAAATTGGCCTAGATGAACATCACAACACGACACATCCATAGTGGACCGTTACAACAAATATGACCCATGTACAATATTTCGTAATGAAACATTATAATTCTTTCACAATGCAATATGGGACATAAGCATTGTTGATTGTACTTATTTGACATAGGGAACCCTAAATTAGCATCACTACGTGACATACCTATGTTGTTAACGTAATCCAACCTAATATGACATGGTCCAACTTCATGTGTGCTAATTTAACTTAGTTAGTAGGTCTAAATTGACATAATTAGTACCTTATCTGACATAATATAATGTGTGTACTAATTTAACCTATGTACTAATTTAACATAATTTGAAAAAAATCCATTCTATCTACTAATTTTACATAATCATTGTTGAATTTACCAATTTGACGTATCCAACCCAAAAAAATGTCACTACGTGGCATACCTAAGTTATTAGTTAATATTTTGGTGGGTAATTATAAATAATTCACCACAATTAAGTATTAATGTTTTTAATTAATAATATTATTAATTAATTATAACATTTATTATTAAATGTAATGCCCATAGTGTGTTAAGCCCCTAAACATATGTTGTGATTATTATTTGTGTTGCTATGTTGTTCTAGGTGCATGGACTGTGGACTATGTGCATTATTTTATTATTATGCATTTATTTTTAGTCATACGTTATGTATTGATTAATGAGTTTTTTTGTTGTTATAGGCTATCGGAATGTCAAATAAATTTACCTGAGAAGAAAACAATAGGAGGTATGTTGAGGCTATGGTAGCATTAGAGGTGAAGGGTGATGGAAAGTGTTATTTCCCTTGCAATGATTGAAAAGGTTTGTGAACTAGAAGAATTTTAGGAACATCAGCTTAAAAACATTGTAAAGAGAAGGAACATGCTGAAGGGGGGTATGAATATCTTCCTTTGGTAGGATGTTATTCATTACATATTGTACTTCTTGTAATAGTACTGATAGTGTATTCACAATTTTTTTATCATTTTAAATACATGTGTTGTATATTATACACTAATGTTATTGCATTGTTTCCCCCAATATGTCGACCACCAGAGAGCTATTTTCCACATAATAGTAGAAATACTACTTTACAAGACGACGAGCATGGAGATAATGCTATTGAAGATCGAGTTCTTAATGATCATATGGACAAAGATGATGTTATTGATACTAATGGTGAAGATGAGATAAATAGATTGCTGCAAAACACATTTGCTCCATTGGATGAGGACAACCTCCATGATTTTCATGATGTTCCTCTTCTCGAGAAGTCCCAAGAACATCTTTATGAAAGCTCAACAAACAATATTCTATTTGTTATATTGTTGTTGGTGAACTTGAAGTTTTTGAATGGTTTATCAAACACTTGTTTCACACGGCTCCTAAGGTATGTAAAGTTTATGATTTTCCTCTATTTTTAGTGTTAATTAATTCGTAAATTAGGGATATGAAATATTTATGACGTATATTGTTTACATTTCACTTTTTGTCAATGTTGTATATTGTTGGGTGAATTTATATTACCACCATCAAATAATTTACCACGCACAAGCCAAGAGGTATTCTTGATTATGAAAAAAATTGGAGTGGAGTATCAATCCATTGATGCATGTCCTAATGACCATATTATATATTATGGACAGTATGCATCAGAAAAAAAATGGCCACAATGTGAAATTAGTAGATATCAAACTAATCAATTAACAAAAGAGGTACCCCGCAAAGTTCTTCGTTATATTCCCATAATTCCACATTTCCAACGAATATTCAGGTGCCAAAGTATAGCACAATTTATGGATTACCATGCAAAGAACATAAGTGAAGATGGTGTTCTTCGAATGTTTGCAGATGGTTTTGCATTGAAGAACATCGAATAAAAATGGACAATTTTTAAAGATGAACCTCATAATGTTAGACTTTCATTGGAAACTGATGGTTTCAATCCATTTGGTGAGCTTCGTTCTACTTACTAAGTGTGGCTTTTTTTCATCATAAACAATAACCTACCTCCTTGAATGACCATTAAGAGAGAGCACACAATCATTCGAAATGATTATTCCAAGTATTTTTTTTTAAAGTTGTAATTCTATTATTTCATAAATTTATTTGTTTAATTTCTGCATGAGAAAACCTTTTATATCTTTGGACGGATAACTAAATAGCAATATTGTATGTTTATTAATCAATTAGGTAAGTACCAGGTTAAAGATATGAATGTATATCTTGAGCCTCTTATGAATGAGGTATTGAAGTTATGGGCTGGAATCACTATATATGACATCTCTAGACCAATAGGGAAGAAACAATTTTAGTTCCATGGAATACTTGCATGGACAATTCATGACACTTCTGCGTTAACACATTTTGTCGTATGTAACTTTATGTTGCACGCTGTTAAAATTTTGTGTTTTTAAGGTTTAAAACATGCATTTTTTTTAATTAATAATATTTTGATGTAGCTATAACATTAATACATATATCTCGCAGTTCTTCAAACAAAGGGAAAATTTTCATGTCCAGTATGTGGTCCTAGGATGAAATCTTGACGTTCAAGAAGTTTAGCAAAGGAGGTGTTAGATGAGTACATGCACTTCCTCCCTAAGAACCATAGGCACCGAACTATCGAAAAAAACAAAATCCAATGGTAAAGAAGAGAATGCAAAGAAACCACGAAGAATGACACCTCACCTATGGAAGTTGGTATATAACAGAAATCGTCTAGGTATGCAAACTGTATATGCAACATACAATACGTTCACATAATATTATGATTTTTATATTTTTATTGAATTTTATCTACCATGGGTGTCATGAGTTATTGTTAGTGTGTTTTTTTTTATGTTTAATGATTGTATTTAAGGCATGAATGGGATTCCATGAGGAATGAAGAGTTATTCCATACAATTCATTAGGTTCCCTTATTATGAGAACCTACAAATAGCTCATTTGTTTGATACAATACATATCGAGAAGAGTGTAGCATAAATTATACGGCATACATTAGATGGAAGGTCAGACAAAGATAAAATTGGAAAAATTTGTAGTGACATTGCAGAATCCAATCACACATTGCAAAGTGTAATTATTTCCAATGCCAAAATTGGGAACCATAATATTAGTCTTCCATGGTTAATGATGGAGCAACAAAGCAATGCTATAAAACAGGTCATTCAGAAAATAAGGTTTCCGATAGGGTTTTTGTCAAACATAAAAAAATATCTTAACCAAAAAAGGTGATTTTGGCGGTGTAAAAACTCATGATTGGCATACATTCATTAAGGTAATTATTTACGTATATAATTTTCATTAAGTAAATATTTTTAGTAATTGTTCTCTCCTATTTGGAAACGTTAGATAATGATTTCATTTAATTTTCTATAGTACGTTCTACCTCTGGCTCTCCCAGATAGCTTTGACAAAAAATTAAAACAAGTTATATATGATCTTGGTAAATACATGAGGTAAGTAACAATTTTATATGCATGAAAAATGTTTGTTATTGTGTTTGCATTTCTTATTGAATTTTTTTTTTACATCTTGGAAATTTATTATATATTATATGCCTCAATATGGGATCATTCATGTTATTTTCTTACATCTTTTGTAGCTAGCTTTCATATAAAGAAATCCATAAAGAATATATTAGGTATTGGCAGAGAAAAATTCCTCATCTAATGTGTGAAATGCATAAGTATTTACCTCGAACATTTTTCAATGCACAATAACACAATCTCATACACCAAGTTGAGGAGATTGAATTGTGCGGACCTGTAAACTCAAGGTCAATGTGGATGGTGGAAAGGCATTTGAAGTCATTTAAGGCTTTTGTTAGACAAAGAGCATGCCATGAGGGTTATATGGTGTGGTTTTATATGCTATATCAATCCATGGTGTACATTAGTCAATATCTTCCAAATTTAGCAAAAAATATCAATCTTCCTGCATTTGGCATGTCGACTCCATCAACAAATTTGAAGGGGAGGTCCTGTCAGGGGAAGGTAGAAAGAGGAAAGTGAAAGGTAATTCAATGGTGTACATTTTATTTATTATGCAATTAATTTTTCAATTTATGTAATTTTTATTATTCCATCAGTATTTTAAGGTAAAATTAATTGCCTTTAATGATAGCTAATTTAAAAGTATTAATCATTTCTTTTTCATATAGTTGGTCACATGTGGGACGTAATAGATTTATACATTGCAAACAATATTGATTGGATGGTGGAATGGATTGAAATATGTACATAATACTATGGTACCTTAACATGGGAAGGGGTTAGTAAAATGATTAAAAAAATGCATCATCGTCGAGAGGAATATCCCGAACTTATAATGCAAAGGGAAATTGATTTAGCATGTGGTTTAAATAATAAAAACACAAGTGTATTTACCCTGGTCATTTTTGTCGTTGTTTCACATTGTATCAAAATATTTCTCCCATTTATGTCTTCTTATATATTTATTTACCGAGTCAGGCATGATACAGTTGATACATCACAATGCTATGTGGTGCAATGGTCATAAATTTCGCATCAAATAGTTGGATGACAAGAGGAAAACATTTTATTGTGGGATAACTATAGTTTTTCAAGTTACTAATGTTTCCTCTAGAAGTTACAGGCATCCAGAAGTATCTGAAAATAGGTACTATGGTTATTTGGAAAATATACTTGAGTGTGACTTTAATTCCTTTAAAGTAGTTTTGTTTGAGTTCAAATGGTACAGGATAGGAATGAATGAACATGATCCCAAAAGAACTGTTATTAAGCATGCCAATGGATTTACCATGGTTAATACAAGGGCACTTGAACCAGGTACATATCCTTATGTTCTTCTGAGTCAATGTGAGCATGTATTTTACTCAAGGGTTCCATGTAAAGTATGTTGTTCATACACTGTTCGATACGATACAAGAGGAAGATTGGTCAAGTATAATGCCATAGAGGAAAAATACAATGTTGAAGAAGAAGGTGATTCATATCATGAGCAGTTGGATGTCAATGTAGATGTGTCAGATGAAGAATCCGATCAATAATTTGATCATCCAAATGATGTATCATACAATGAAATTGACATTGATGATATTGATGATGAATATCTAACTGAAAATGACTTTGATCATTATCCTGATATGACCAATCTTTTCAATGATGGCAATTCAGAACCAGATGACCATACAGATGTTGAGTTAGACAAAGAATAATCTGAATGACATTGTAGCAATGTTGGAATATAGGAGGTATGTGAGAACATATTTTTGCATAATGTATTATGTTTATGACCATTTATTTATGTTTAAACCATCGTTATTATTGTCATTGTCGTCACCATCATCACAATATCCATCATCATCATCATCTTCATCATGATCACCATCTTCACCACCACCACCAACATCATCATCATCTTGATCATCCTCATCCTCATCCTCATCATCTTCATCATCATCATTATCATAATCCTTGTCATCATCATCATCATCATCACCATCATCATCATCACCATCATCACAATATCTATCATCATCATCTTCATCAACCTCATTTTCATCCTCATCATCTTCGTCATCATCATCATCATCATAAGCCTCTTCATTTTTGTCATCATTATCATCATCACCCTCTTCCTCATCAACATCATCACGGCCATCATCATCTTCTTCACCATTGTCATCACCATCTTCATCATCATCTTCATCATCATGACCACCATCATCATCATTGTCATCGTCATCGTCATCGTCATTATCGTCATTGTAGTCATCACCATATTCATCATAATCATCATCTTCATCATCATCTTCATCATCACACTAGTGGAAAATGAGAGATTAGTGACAAAAAAAAAGACCAAAATCCGCATATCAATTACCACTTTTGGTTTGGCAATCGCTGGTGGCTAATTTGCGGTCTTTATTGCACGACCAAAATCGGTCATTTTTATTGTGGTCATTTATAGCTTGCTAGTTGGTCATTAATTTGTTCATATATTTGAATCAATGACCAAATATATGACCACATGACAAACTAGAATATGACCAAATTTGTTCGCGTAATAAAAGATCCTAAATTAGCCACCAAAACTGCTTTTTGGTCATTGATATGCGAATTTTGGTTGTTTTTTTTGTCATTTATATTTCATTGTTTGGTAACGTATCCCTCAATTTTTTGTCATTTTATATGCGAATTTTGTTCATTAATCTCATTTATTGGTCAATAATTTAGTCATTTTTAGTTGTTTTATGTGTGGTTATTATATTTTAGTGGTTTTAATGGTATCCATTATTAATCAATATAAATTTTAATATGATATTATGTTTAAATAAAAAAAAGAATCATACATTATTTATCATCATCTAATACACACGTGAATTATGCAATGTCACATTAATTAGTTAATTACAATACTTATAAATAACATAAAGTACAACCATATAAGTTTTAAACCACAAATTATATTATATGAAATTTCAAGTTTACAATAAATATGAGTTTTCTCAAAAACTATCTCCATATAACTTTACATGAAAATTGTATAGTACATCGATGACTTTTCAAAATATTACAATGGCTAAACCATCCCACTTGTACTTGTACAAATGGAAATAGCATTATTGCATTATTTGGAAAATCCACTACACTTTGAAAAATATTCCACTACACTCTACAGAAGTAACATGGCCTTGAGAGGCTAGTACTTGATCTTGTTGTGGTTGCTGCTGCTGAGAATCTATAATAGCAGGTGCCACAGTTTTGGTTTTTAAAGGATCTTGATGAATGAGATAATTCCATCGATCTTGTATCAGATAAAATGTTGTTATGAAGGATACCTCTATGGAAAACAAAATGTTAACTGTCCTTAAATTGGTTTAGTTGAGAAATTCATAACAATGAAAGCCACTATAAGCGTTCACAATCCCTAGTATTACCACTCCTATTCACAGTAGCCAATGAACAAAATACCACAGGGATATTTCCTTCATGGCCCTGCAATTCAATTGAAGTTATCAAAATCTAACTTTAGTGTTTATATATATGTATATAAAAAACAAAGATTTAGTCTCTGGTTAGATCTAGTGAACCATCCATCGAAGACATATTGTGGAAGTAGAAGCCATAAGTTTAATGAACCATCCATCCAAGAAATACTATGAACGTAAAAGCCTTTAAGTTATAGATTCAAATTTGGTGTTATTTTAGTGTAGCCCATTTTGCTTCTATGCTTGTGTGTGCAATTATCACGCCCAAATGTAAAAACAAAAATAAATACATAACATAACCTCAATACCTTTCTGGTTGAAGTAGGCCAACAATGGGTTTAAGACATACAATTATGTAGAGGACAAGGCCTAGCCTTTGATGGGTATACTAGAATTTATTATTGAATTTGAACACATATAATATCGCACCCATAGTTTCCAGGATTATAATATCGCACCCACAGTTTCCAGGATTAATGCTAAGGTCTGATTGATTGCAGAGTAAGGGCCACAACATTAGTAGAGTCAAAATTCATACATATAGTGAATAGTGATTATAGGAGGAGGAGGATGTTGCAGGTTCGAACCTATAAAGCGATGTGGAGATAAAATAGAAGCTCTATCTTGCATCCTTGGACATTTGGATCAGCAGAATGGATACTAGCATAAGTAATCCCATGGATGCCCACATGTGGAATCCATGCAACTTCTCGTATGTAAGAAGTGACTTCTATAGAAATAATGGAGAATATTAGAAGAGCATGAATGTTTTCATAGTGTTAAATCTTAATCTTTTAGAGATTTCCTGTATAGTAGTTTTGAAAGTTGTCAAGTATAGTAGTTTTGAAAGTTATTGAGTGGATTGTCTATTTGAAATGTATTTCAATAGTTTCCAAATTACTACCTATCTCAATAGTTTCCAAAATACTACACAGGGAATATCCAAAAATAACTTAACACAATATTAAAAAAAGTTATACTTTTTAAATCAAAATGATCAAACCTACATAAGCACTTGGTTGGTTTTTTAATGAATGGGAAATATAAAAAATAAAATTTACCAAATAAACAATGTAGGTAAAGAAGAGTTGTTCATCCAATTTAGAGATTTAGAAATGTACCAAAATTCATTCAATACAATAGAAATAAATAAATTATATATTTCAATTAAAAAATTATTTACTGCTAAGAACTAGTACATTAACCAGTATCTGGTAGCAAGCACTTGACAATACTTATAGCTAGGCTTAATACTGACTATGACATGAAATATATACCACTATTAACCAATTAATTTATATCCACTATTACACAATTAGTTTAGTGATACATTTTGAAGTTCATAAACGGGAAATATTTGGAATAAAAGAAACACAAATTTGGAAAATGTAATAAGCTAAGAATTTTGGAAAAATATGAGCACATCCCATTTGTCTTTTCAGTTTGGAAAATGGTACTCTAGATTGGAGTTTTAGTTGCTTTTGCATTTCAATTATTTCATGTCATAGCTTTCGTTAAAAAAAATTCTATTCAAATTTGACCAACGGTCAATAAGGTTTACCAAAGTACAAATTGATTAAAATAAAATAAAAAAGTATGGGTGTATTCTACAACACTATTGGAGATGGTTGAACCATCATTTTATGTGTAATTATGTAATCGTTCATTGAATGATATATGATATTTAAATGTTAGATGAATTGGGGTTAGTATAAATATAATTAGTCTATTTCATATAGGTTTTATCATTTTTATTTTTGAAAGTTGGTTCAAGTGATAAAGAACTAGACTTAAGATTTATGATTTATTTTAAAGTTTGCAAGTTTATTTCTTTTGATCCTAAGAATAATCAAGAAATTAATATCTTATACTACTAATATATAAAGAGTATTTTTTATCAAAATAGAAAAAATTACACAAGAAAGGTTTTCAATCACATATGAAATTGGAAATTGTCCACCAGTGCTTTTGCTTCTATTTGGTTGGCAAGGAAGTCTTGAAGGAGTATATATCCTTCTATTTTGTTGGTATAGGAAGTCATAATGGACTATGTAAAAAAAAGCTACCTACAGCTAGAAGAACATAGTAATTTTGAAATCTGCAAGCCTGCCTATCTTGTGGGCTAAATCTATCAGCACTTTAAAGAAGCTAGTGTTCTTTATAATGGATTGATTTTTCCTCGGGACCATCAAAAAACCGATGTAAGATTAGAAGAAATATACCAAACAAACAATTAAGCATTAATATTATACCTTAACAAAAAAAGTGCTTCCCAGTAGTTGTATGATGGGATGGCTTATCCAAAGCTGTCACACTGAGAAAAATACTAGCATCCATCAACAATAAAGCATGTTGCACTCTCACCATGTTTATGTGGTATCCTAATTGCAAATCAGCCCAGAGGTAGCACTAACATGAAGACACAGCAACAAAATTTTCGTCATAGGAAATGCCAGTAGTAACTTATGGCACTAGATCTTATATCTTGTATCAATATATGAATCCTCTTTCTTTATTGCATGGCACAACCCATCTTTTCCTATCAAGAAACTAACAATGCAGTCCTTAAAAATGATAGGAAGTTTTTGGTAAAAGCAAAAGATCCTTATCCTGGCATAAACATGGAAAGAGAGATGTATCAGTAAATTTTATATGGTGAATCACTCAAGAACCTATGTGGATTCAGGGAAGAAAAATCAATTCCATCAGAATCTCTCAAGAATATTTCACAAATATACATCAAACAACCAAGATAGCCATATGTAAAACCACATACCTAAAAACTATGAGTGGTCCTAACTTGTGTGGTATGGATGTTCTACGATGGGACGACATTTTGTATGCAGTCGAGATCTTCTCTGCAGACAATACTCTTACATGGTAGAGTATACCAACATGTGAGTGTATATACCGTAGTATAACACTCACTTGGGAGTGGTCATAACCCCAATGATATGGATGTTCTACAATGAGTCCTCATGGACAATAGGGCCTGCACCGATTATGGTCGAGATCTACATTTACTTGTAGACAATTCAGTTGATCGATTTCATGGATCATGCTTATGGAAAATTACATCATCCTTGGACTTATGTCCTAAATTGATCAGGATTGATCATCCCACAAATAGATCATGTGTACTACAAGTAGCATGGCAACAAAGGTTCAAGTAGATCGAAGTACAGCGGAAAAGGATTAAGAAGATCAAAGTGCGGTTGCAAAGGATCAAGAAGGATCAGAGTAATGCTACAAAAGGATTGAAAGGATCGGAGTGATGCTACAAAAGGATCAAAAGAATCAAATTACTGCTACAAAGGATCGAGAAGATTGTGGAAATTGAAACCAAGGGATAGAACAATTATACTCACAAAATTGCTAATCAAACATGAAAAATTAACACCAAAGGAGACTGAAATTGGAGCATAACGCTAATCTATATTCAATAAGTGTACAATATCCAACCTTGTGATGTAATAGGATTATTCAATATATAATTACATGATATATTCGAATGCATAAGTATGCCATTCAAAATGGTCAAAAAACAAGCTTACAAAATATAGTCAAATCCCCCATAGGTGCATAAAGCAGTTTCCAAATCTATGAAGATGCTCACAAATTTGCTAAGTCAAGTGGGAAAGATAAAGAGGGATGGAAATACAACTCATACATGCTTTTATTTGGATAAAAAGAGGGAGTATGATGTGGGAAAAAAACAAGTCAACTACACCTAGACTAGCATTTCCTTTTGCCTTAAATTAGAATAAAACAATGAAGCTTTTCAGAAAAAGAAGATATGCGCTTTGGAGGATCTGGAATAAAGAAGACATGCTAAATTTTGTTTATAGGATTTTTCCCAAGTGCTCCATGACTTATTTTTAGCATGTGTTGACTTCTAGGACTTATAGAAGGAAACTAGCATAGAATGGAATCTAGGAAACTAGGTAATAAGACAAAAATAATTAAATTAATGTCTAAGNATCCTGAGTTTATGAGTAAATATCCAAAAACTTTAGAGCCTAGTAACAATGCTTAGTCACCCTTTACATATTGATTGTCCATACAACCAAGGAAAGAGGAAAAAACCCAGTGGGAAAATCCCCAGCAGTAATTTGAGATTGCTGAATGTATTCTCACAAAAAACGTTGGTGAATATGTCTACAACTTTTTCTGAAGATGCACAGAAGAGTAGATCAATGGTGCCATCATGCACAAGCTGTCTGACGTAATGCATATGGATCTCATTGTATTTGGTTCACTGTCTCTGAACTGGATCATTGCAGATTCGAATGGTGCTCTGATTATCACAATAGATAATTGTTGAAAACTCTGATTCAAAGCCACATTCTCCAAGTATCCCTTGCAACCACAAACATTGAGTTGCTGCATTTACAACTCCTCTATACTCTGCTTCTGTAGATGAGAGCGCTATGGCACTCTGCTTCTTGCTTGACCAGCTGATTGGTCCTTCTACAAGCATAAACACATATCCTAATGTAGACTTTTGATCTGTGTTGTCACCTACACAAACACTTTCAGTAAACCCAATCAAATCAAGATCAGATTTTGCTTTGTACAAGATCGCATGAGTTCTTGTTCCTTGAACAAATTTTAGGATCCTTTTGGTTGCCCTCCAATGGATCTCATGAGGATGATCCATGTATCTCAAAGCCACACTAACTGCATAAGATATATCATCTTGAGTGTGTGTAAGATAAAGCAAACACCCAATCAACTGCCTATACAGTGTATTATTTACCATAGGAGAAGAAGCTGCTTCTTAAAGCTTAACTCCTGAAAGGAAGGAGTCTTGATTGGCTTGAAATATTTCATGTTGAACTTGTTCAGAAAATCCAAATCATACTTGGACTGATGTAATTTGATTCCATGTTGGGATTGAGCAATTTTGAGACCCAAGAATTGGCTCAACAATCCCAAATCTGTCATAGAAAATGCATAGTTCATTGCATCCTTCAAGGAGGAAATCTCTTTATTTGAACTTCCTGTAATCAGAAGGTCATCAACATACAAGAAAATAATCATCAAATAACCATGAATTAGCTTCAAATAGACATTAGGCTCAGACTTGCATCGAACAAAACTTAGTGATAGCAAAAATCCATCAATCTTGGCATACCAAGCCGTGGGGGCTTGCTTGAGCCCATAGAATGATTTATTTACCCTGCACTCTAAATATGGATAAGAAAGAAACCCTTCAGGTTTCTGCATGTAAATCTCCTCAATGAGATCTCCATTTAGGAAAGCACACTTCACATCCATGTGATGCACTTCCCACTACTTTGAATTTGCAATGGTTAGAGCTAGCCTTATGGAGTCCATCTTTACCACTGGTGCAAAGATTTCATTGTAGTCAATACCATGTAATTGTGAGTATCTCTTGGCTACCAATATTTCCTTATATTTCAAAGGTGAACCATCAGCAGAAAACTTAGTCTTGAAAATCCACTTACATTGAACTAGCTTCCTCCCTGGGGGAAGATCAACTAGTTCCCAAGTGTTGTTCTTCTAGAGCGAGCTGAATTCTTATTTCATGGTTGTTTTCCATATTGGATCATGTGATGCATATTCATATGTCTGTGGATCTGATTCAACCATCATATAGCACTTCTCATCAAATAGAGGATCTTTCACACAAAGGGCACTCTCAAATTGAGATCTAGTCCTCCTGGTGTCACTAGGATTTCCAGCTAGTTGCCCAGTTGCATGAATGGTCTTTTCTGCCAATTTTGGTCTTGTGAGACTATTAGGATCTGCAATCAAATCATCATTATTAGACATATCAGAATCATAAAACTCATTAGTCTCTCCACTTACAATCAATGGATCTGGTGGTGAAGAAGACTCTCCAACTTCAACTGCTACTAAAGGCTCTTCTTGGAACTGAACACTTCTTTCAATGAAAGATTTGTTAGTGCTCAATTTGATCAACTTGTACCCTTTTTAATATTTATAATACCCAACAAATAGGCACTCTTGGCTTTGGGGTTGCAAAGACTTCCTCTTTTCATTTGGAATTCTAGCCCAATCCTTTGAGCCAAAAATCATGAAATGGGTCACATCTGGCTTGTGCCCACTCCAATATTCGAAAGGATTCATACCATCAAGCTAATTATTAGGCACCCTATTCTAAATGTAGGATGCATAGTTTATAGCCTCGACCCAAAACTTTGTTGGCAAAGTCTTAGCCTCCATCATGCAGGTTGCCATCTCCTTCAGTGACCTGTTCTTTCTCTCAGCAACACCATTTTGCTGTGGTGTGTAAGGGATTGAATGCTGCATCTTTACAATACTGAATGAACTAAGACTTAACATACTCACCACCATTTTCAGATCTTAGGATCTTGAGTTTCCTCCGATACTGGTTTTCAACCAAGGCTCTAAAGACTTTGAAGAGGTAAAAAACTTTAGACTTATGCTTCAGGAAGTGAACCCAACAATACCTAGAAAAGTCGTCTATGAAGGTCAGTGCATATTTGGCTTGAATCATGGACATATGAGGGAATGGACCAGAAATGTCACTGTGGATCAGCTCAAGAGGTGCAGATGTTCTCTCATGACTAGCTTTCTCATAGTTGTGCTCTGGGTGTTTTCCTGGGATACAACCTTGACAGACTCCCTTAGAAAAATTGATCTTTGGTAACCCTATGACCATATATTTTTCACTCAAATTAGAAAGATACTTGTAGTTAAGATGGCGTAATATTTGATGCAAAATCTTGATTTCTTCATTAGCATGAATCAGAAGAGCAGAGGGGTTGGAGTAGAGTAGAAAATGGGAAAAATTGTATACCTTCGAAGTGTGATCAACAAAACCTTTTGCTATAACTTTACCATTCGAAATATCAGTGATTTCAACATCATTAGGGGAGAAGATGACCTTCTTTGGAGACCTAGTACGAGTCATCTGATACACTAACAAGAGATTAGAGGAAAGAGCTGGAACATACAAAACATTATTGAAACTACCATGGTCAAGATCAATCCTACCCTTCCCCAAATTGTCAACGAGAGAGTCATCTCCCAAAACAATTGGTGGCCCTTTCGACATGTCAAGAGAGGATAATTTCTCTTTTGCCAAATCCATGTGTCTAGAAGCTCCAGAATCTATGATGAATCTAGGTGAGCTTGAAGTACCAGCAACTAAGGCATGTACTCTCTCTCTGTCTTCAGAATTTAATCCTCCTTCCTTCTTCTTTGAGCAATCAGGAGGGAGATGTTATTATTCTTCAAGAGTTTGGTCAACATGTCAATTTTCTTATTCATATAAGAGCTCTCAGGATGATAGCCCTTACTACAATATGCGCACTTGCTCATTTCTCCTTTCTTCTTATTTTTTCGGGAATTCTTCTTGGAACCATGGGGCTCCTCTTGAGACTTAGACTTGTCTCTCTTTTGCTTAGGTGTATTTTTAGATTTTTTCTTGTTTTTTGAATCCACCCTTGAATCTCCAGCAACCAAAGCTTGGTATTTGGAATGTTTGATGGTGCCCATCATCAACAACTTCTCTTGCTCATGTGTGAGGGATGTGATGAACTCTACAAGCTTAGGCATCTTCTAGGCTCGAGCTATCAACTTGGTGGCATGGAAGTTTGAAACAAACATTGAATAGTGAGGACCAAGCTTAGAGAGTATGGCCAAAACTAGTTTCTCTTCCTTCTTTTTGATCTCACACTGTTTCAACTGCAAAACAACGGCCTTAAACTCGGAAAAGTAGAATTGCAATGATTCAAAGCTACTGGGACTCAAGGAGATCAACTCATTCTCGATTTTATGTCCTCTCATCTCATATGTATTTCCAAAAATATATTCTAGCTTCTCCCACACTTCATTATGTGTATTCAATCCATCAATATGGAAGAGGAGGTCTCTTGAAATGCTTAGACACAAAAGACCATAGGCCTCATCCCTCCAATTGTGCCATTTAATTTTCTCTATGGATACATTGGGCTCTACCTCAGTTGCCATAGTCACCCTGTAGATACCTTTCACTCTCAACAATATCTCCATCTCAGCTTTCCACTCAAAGAAGTTGGATGGAGTCAAGATGATCTTCTGAGATTGGTCCATAGCTCAGAAACTATGCCCTTCAGTCAGCAGAATGCGCTCCCAGTCAAGATGTCAAACCTGCAACAACAATTTGGAAGGAGAAAAAATGATCTACAAAGGCTCCGATACCATGTGGAAATTGAACCCAAGAGATAGAACAATTACACTCACAAAATTGCTAATCAAACATGCAAAATTAACACCAAAGGAGACTGAAATTGGAGCATAACATTAATCGGTATTCAATAAGTGTACAATAGCCAACCTTGTGAATTAATAGGCTAATTCAATATATAATTACATGAGATATTTGAATGCATAAAGATGCCATTCGAAATGGTCAAAAAGCAGGCTTACTAAATCTAGTCAAATCCCCCATAGGTGCATAAAGCATTTTCCAAATCTATGAAGATGCTCATGAATTTGATAATTCAAGTGGGAAAGATAAAGATGGATGGAAAGAAAACTCATACATGCTTTTATTTGGAGAAAAGGAGGGAGGATGATGTGGGAAAAAAACAAGTCAACTACATCTAGTCTAGCTGAGTCATTTTGCCTTAAATCGGAGTAAAACAAGGCAACTTTTCAAAAAAAGCAGATATGCAGTTTGGAGGATCTAGATTAAACTCAACATGCTAAATTTGGTTTCCAGGATGTTTCCTAAATTCTCCATGACTCAGTTTCAGCATGTGTTGACTTCTAGGACTTGTAGAAGGCAACTAACATAGAATGGAATCTAGGAAACCAGAAAATAAGACAAAAATAATTAAATTAATGTCTAAGGTAGGTAACTATGGGTTGATTATTCTAATAAAGATCAGAATGTTGTTGCAGAAGATTGAAGTGCCACTGCAAAGGATCAAGAAGATCAAAGTGTTGCTACAAAGGATCAAAAGATAGAAGTGATGATATGAAGGATCGAAAGGTAGAAGTATTGTTGCAAAAGGATCAAGTGATCGTGTGATGCGAAAGATGAAGATTAACTCTTCCAATTACTGATCATGAAAACTTCATATGAAGTATATATGTATTACCTCGATGTATTACTGAATATATTGTCGCTTTGTTCTCCTATTGTCTATGATGATGTTGTCAGTATAATAACCTTCTCATTAAGGGGGAGTGTTGAATATTTTAACTTCAAAGGATATTCTAAATGTATTTTACTGATGTAACCCAAGGGAGATGTTATTATTCCTCTAGAGGGGTATTACTATTGTATTTGGTCGTCATAGAGTCATGAGTTAAATCCTTCATTGTAAGCTGGGTCAATAACACCCTAATGAATAATATAATATATGGTTTTGAGTCTTCCTAGGTGAAGTTGGCCCAGACAGTTTAGTGGGGCTGACTTGATTAGGGGAAACGTTAGTTGGCTCATTGTGTATAAATAGAAGAGTTGTGGTTCTTATTTGTACACATAGACTCTCACTTGTGTAGTGCATAGGAGAGAGAGAGAACAGTAGGAGGAGAATAATTGATTTTGGGGTTATATGTTATACATCTTATACAGCGGAAGTTTTGCCGGGTTTTCTTCCCCTTGCGAGTATCTCGTGATAAATATTATGTCTATATTGTGATTATGTTTCTATCAGTGATTCTGGATATGTTGCTCCTATAATTTTGAATTGAACATTAATGAATCTAGTCTATCATATGAAATCTTAACAGTTAGACTGTCGACAAAGTCTAAACCCCTGTCGACTGATCTGTGTCAAGAAGATCAGTTTGTCACAGGATTCCATCAGTGTGTCGAAAAGGATCGACAGAAGATATGGCATAATCGACACATAAAATCCAAGTACTTTCAACCATGATATATGGTGCTCCTCTACGACAGTAAGTTTGGAAAACATCCAGGTAAGTTACAAATCCATTGGTTAGGTCCTTATGTAATCTATTTCATTACCAACAGTGGTGCGGTAATGTTGTAGTGGCTAAATGGTGCGATGTTTCCTAAGTTAGTAAATGGTAGCTAGTTGAAACCCTATCAGGATAGCCAAGGATGTTACACTAGAAACCAAAGCCAGCGCAAAGAAAAATGTTGATGTCGCAGCAAGGAACCTGTTTGATGACATCTGCATGGATGCTATATGATCAAATTAGGTAGTTAATGGAGCCATTAAACCAGTTTGACGATGGTGACATTGGACGAGACTCACATTTATGGAGAATCCAATCCTTAGATTGGGAGAATCGGTGGTGGATTAGGGTGATAAGTGGTGGATTTGGTTTTGATATTTGGAAAATATTTCACACAGGTTCTCCCGCACTACAATAATGAGCGAGGTGCAAGGGGAATGGATCATTGTGATTGTTTAGTTGAGCAAATAGTTGGCAGAGCGAATGCATTGTAGAGTGTAGTTGAAAACTTGTGAGTGAGGAGATGGCAGCAATCGCAGAAAAATTACAAGTGGGAGTACCCCTAAGTCTCCTCACAGAGCTATGATGATTGAAGAAGAAGTTTCTAGTATGCAAGGGGAATCCCCATGGATTCTGCAAAAGAATAGGGGGTCCAATCAACCCAAGTCACCCTCACAGAAAAATGAAATACAAGAAGTTCAAGCAGAGCAAAAGCGGAGGCATAGGCTGGACCATCGACAACAGGAGTTGATGAGTGCACAGCAAGGCAGGGGGTGAAAATCTAATAAATACCTGTGTTTATCCCCACACGTAGGCCTTTCGCACCCCAGTCAGGATGTTAGCAGTGCCGATGGGGATGAACTGCACATTC
This sequence comes from Pseudotsuga menziesii, assembly GCA_001517045.1. NCBI lineage: Eukaryota > Viridiplantae > Streptophyta > Pinopsida > Pinales > Pinaceae > Pseudotsuga > Pseudotsuga menziesii. The sequence continues at coordinate 140,111 of LPNX010855739.1, forward strand.
AACATTGTGCCTTGTCTTACCAAGATGAAGTATAGTGACCATGATTTGTTGGCTTACACAGAGTGCAAGGTAGAGCCATAGGTCAAACAGTCGTAAGGAAGTGAAGGACCGATTTTCCAAGTTCTAGAGCAATGGGCGATGGGATTACAACGATCGGGGTTATTGGGCCTCACACATATGCCATATTTTGGTCGTCTTACAAGAGGGAATGCATGTGCGAAGCAGCTGCTGGCATGCTTCCATGGTGGATACTTGTGGCTGGATAGTAAGGTGCCAGTCACCATGGAGTTTATATCGCAGATAACCAGGTTTCCTATGCAAGTGCCTGATCTGCCGCAATACTTATGTGGCATGGATAATGACAAGCAGTTAGTCGCTAAGTTGAAGAAGAAGTATGGAGTAGAGAACGACAACATATCATATGTTTTCAACTCCATCAATGATCAAGAAGTTTGAGTTGTGGATGATATTTTTGTTGTCAAAATGGTGTGAAAAAACCATCCAAATCAATGCACCACGAGAGTTATAACATGTGCAGAGCAGTGCATAGAAGGAGTACATATGAACTGGTCATTGTTCCTACTCAATTAGTTGACTGAGGACGCAACACTTGTCCAAGAAGGTAAACGTGCTTTCACATACTATTGGTTATTGATATTGATTGGAATTGTTGCATGGATGGAGCCCTAAGACTATCAAGGGATGGAAGTCAAGATCGCCTAGGTATGCAAGTGCACAAGATACCAAAAATTATGGTACATCAACCAAAAGGATCGGTTGATTGACAACGCAATACAATTTTATTTGTATTGTTATGCACTGTGAATTATAGTAGAGAAGGTTCCACTCCTATCTAAGGTATCAGCAGTGAAGTATCGGATGATCGACAGGTTTGTGATGGGTCCACATGTGATCCATATCCAGGAACTACGAAAAAACAACAAGAAGTGGTTGACGATGGACTATAAGTTGTCAGATGAGAAACTAAATACACTATTTGATGATTGTTCTGCTAAGTGGTGAGCATTGGTCAGCATCAAAGATTTATTAGATACTGAGGTACGTACCCCACTTGACACCCTAGTCGATCAAGAACAAGAGAAGATAAGTGAGTAAGGGTCATTGAATACTTCAACAGACTCATAGGTGGATTGCTAGTTTGAGGAAATGAGGACTAAGAAAAGACATAATTTTTTAGGCGAAGGTAGAAACAATGCACTCATAGTCAATGAACAGGTGAAACACATCATAGAGGAAATCATGAAAACAACCACTCCTAAGGTAGTCTTTGAAAAAAGGCTTTCAGGAGATAAAGACTCAATTACAGTCTTTGTTTAATGCAATTTTGGATAAGGTACTAGAAGCCAATGTGTTGCAATAAGCTAGAGATTTGAGCATAGGTAAGCGGGTTTGAATAGTATAGATTGAGTCGCAAGCATTGGAGAATAGCAGTAAGTATGTTGACGCATCCCTTCAATAGTTTAAAACAATTGTGTTGGACGTGAATGAACTACCAACCACACTTTGGTGTGGTTATAGAGGATGGCAAGTCAGGAGCTGTCGACAGAGAAGATATCATCGACGACCATCTAATCAGGTCATAGGAACATGAAGCAAGGGAGAAATAAGAGATCAAGAATCTGAAGAAGGAACAAGACTAGATAATTGTGGAAAAAGAGCAAATTTGGGACGATAGGGCTCAGTTGGAGTAATCCATTTCCTTTGCTTATCAAGACGTCTCAGATATAACAGAAGAAATGGTTGAAGAGGAAAAATGTTTTTGGTTGGGGAAGGTCATCCCATATTTTAGAAAAGACAATGAAGAACTATAGGTGCAAGCAGTTCAGAGAACGCCACCAGAACAGGTGGTTCATCACAAGGAAAATATTGAGGATGCACTGACACAATTGGAAGAAAGTGAGAAATCCACAAAGATAGTGACATACGAAACCACACAATTTTTTATAAGTGTGTTCCAAGATGAGCAACTGCAACAGTTGAATATGCATTTGGAGGAGTCTGAGGCGCAGCTGATGTCTTTACGGGCATCCCTCAGAATGATGCCCCTCGTTGTGTAGGTAACTAAGGTAGCATACTTGAAAGCACTACAACAGTGCACCACCAAAGCAAGAGATTGCCATCAACAACGCATAACTCAATTGGATGATTTTCAAGAGGTATGTGAGAAGATGACACTCAAGTCCATGGAATTCTTGTATACTGCACAGGAAATTCGCAAGTAAGTGACCCTGAAGCTTGATGAGAATCCGACAGAGGAAAATGCAGAAGAATGTGTCGCAATTAGAATGCATGTAAAGACTACAGCTGACAAATTCTCAGAGCAGTACGAATACTTCAAAATCAAGATCGTCGAATACACAGTATCTAGTTGACATGGCTTGAGGACGAGCCACAAGTTTGTGTTGGGGGCATGTTGGCAGGAAATATGGGTGCACAAGACAAAGGATGGTGCACAATTTGAACTTTAGTGCAGAAGATGAAGAATGGTCACTACAACAAATTTCAGTTTTAGGGGCGGTTTTCTTCCACCTCCAAAAGTCACCTCAGGGGGTGATTTTGGCTTTGGAGGCAGTCTTTACAAAACTGCCACTAATATCACCGATACTAAAATTTCTGACTTTTAGGGGAAACTTTTGAAGAGATCTAAAATTCCCCTAAAAGTGACTTTTGGGAGCAGTTCTAACCATCCCCCCCCCTCCAAAAAAAAAAAGTGATTTTTGGGGGCGGTGCTAAA
>LPNX010855739.1:142959-179855 GCA_001517045.1 Pseudotsuga menziesii
AGGTACCTATGGAGGAGGTTCGAAACCCCCCCTAAAAGTATTTACAAACCTTTAGGGGCAGTTATAAACCCTCCTCGTAGGTACCTACGGGGGTGGTTCAAAAACCACGGGGGCTTCACTTATTGACCAATATCCTATCACATTAGTTCATATTATGGGTTTTAAAATTATCAAAAAATGAACATATATATTGCAGTTATTTGGGGGAGGAGGGGTTTAAGGTGGCGGTGGGTAGGGTGGTTTATAAGGATTGAGGTATAAAAAAAGGGTGGGGAGGAGGTTTCAATAAAAATACTTTGGGGCAATATCTCTTGAAATTAAGGGTATTCTTTAATATCCCATGATCGCACGTGCTATGTGAGAGGTTCACTAAGTGAAGTCCCCATGTCAAAACCCCCCTTAAAATTCTTTATTACAAAAATTTAGGGGTCGTTTTAAACCCCCTTCGTAGGTACCTATGGAGGTTGTTAAAAATCCCCCCTAAAACTCTTTGCAAACCTTTGGGTGCAGTTATAAACCCCCTCATAGGTACCTATGAAGGCAGTTCGAAATCCCCCCCCTAAAAATATTTACAAAACTTTTGGGGGTTATAAACCCCCCTCGTAGGTACATACGGAGGAGGTTCGAAACCCCCCCTAAAACTCTTTACAAACCTTTGGGGGCAGTTATTAACCCCCCACATATAAACTTACAGGGGGGTTTTGAACCCCACTCATTGTAAAATACAAGCGAAGTTTTGTAGTGACAAATGAAGTTAGTTTAGAACCCCCCTCGTAGCCATAATAAATCATAATAAAATATATTGTATTTAAAACATCAATATTGAAATAACATTAGGGCACAAAGGAAATGAACCTTCAACCTCCTACTTGTAAAGAATATGCTCTACCATTGAGCTATAACCCTTTAAGAATTGGGGAAAGGGGCAATATTAACACCAAGATTGCATCATTTGTAATTCTAAAAAAATACTAATAACCCCAACATTTTTTTTACTTGAGAGACCTAAGAAAGTCGTATGAATGGATTTGATCTTATTTAGATATATTCTAACCACTTCAAATCATATTCTAACCACTTCAAATCGTATGGCTCTGACTTTCTTTAGATATATGCTAACCACTTCAAATCCTATGATGTAATCAAGATAATGTAGATGTATGCTTGGAAATTTACATTTAGACTCTGAAACATATAATTATGCATCCAATTGACCTCAAGTTGGCAGTTAAAAAAGAAGAATGCTATGCCACCCAGGAAGGCACTCAGTTTGCTTGATAATGATCATGCCACTATACAACACACAAAGTAACAACAAATAAATGCATTTTGGAGCTCTGTAGATTTCTTGAATCTGTATATTTAATATCTATTTAACTTTTAAATAGATATTGCAATAAATTAAAAATTATTAAGCACTAAAGTCAAAGACATTAAGATACTAAATAGTAAACTAAGATTGCTTTAAAATAGATAAGATTCAAAGAGACTCAATCAAGGAGTTTCGGAGTTTCGTGAGAGACATCCAGGAGTTTCAGACTCTTTCATGAGGGATGTCAGGAAGTCCCCTCTAAGTTTTCCCATGAAGATATGAGGTTTTCAATAGGGGAAAACATTTATTCATGCCTTTCTATGAGATTCACCCAAAGATAAACGCAGAAATGTTTATCCCACCATTCCTCTGTCCAGGGGATGCAGGAAACATGGGAAACAAATTCCCAACCCTTCGGGACATGTCCACATGGAGAAATACTAATATCTCAAGCGATTAGTCACAGCTCACTAATACTCTGAAAGAATCCAACTAAATTAATAAAAAAAGGGCAGGATCCCAAAGAATTTATGCAAAGGTCAAGCATGATTAGTTACTTGGATGCGGGATTTTATTAGAATAGTCTTAGAAAATCCAATAGACTCTATCCATTTCTTGGATTTCCTACCATGTGAATCATACAATTAAAAGCTAACAACATATCAGCTAGCAGCATGAACATTAAAATAAAGAAGAAACCCATTTAGAATAATTACATGTATTTGTGGGGCCTGGAAATTGATTGGACAATGGCCAAAACATCATAGTGGCTATTATGTAATATATATATATTTTTTTATCATTTCTAGCATTTAGATTGAAGTCAACAGAAACATACTGGCATGTCTTCCAATCATGCACCCATCCAGCAGACACTAATATGTCAATGGTGATCCAATTTATGATAAGGTGGTCAAATTGTATATTTACTGCATTGAGCATTATGAAATTGGACCCAATCTTTCAGAAATGGTTTTCACCAAAGTAATGGAAATAAATAAATCACTCCATGAAACTAGAAAAAAGATAATATGAGCTCCATGTGACTTTAAAAAATGTATCATAAATCAGATATGTAATATTTTGGAACATTATTTGCAATGAAACTATGCCTTCTTTGATCCAGGATAGCAAGAAGATTTTACATCTCGAGAATCAATGATAGAAGAATACCATGGAGTGCTTTCTATTTTATATAATATGATAAGCTAAATACATGTTATCTACAAAGTACACATAGACTAATAGGTTATCCCATCCAGTTCTCAGTGGTCACCAATGTATGTTATTGGGAATTTGGCTAGTCCCATGCCAGCAGGTGCCTAGTTTGAATCCCCTTAGGTGAGGAGCACTAGTCTATGCCTACATGCTTACTATGCATTCCATCCTTAAAAGTGGGAAAACATCCCTTGGGTTCCCTGCGAGGATTTACTTGGAGAAAAAAAGGTACAAATTACACTCAATATTTCAAATGATACAGCTATATCATAACTAGCATTGATCCATCTTAACTTCAGATCTATTAGGCATCGAGAGGGATCCAAAAACTAAAATGAAAATCTCTCTTTGGTTAAAAGATCTGAAGTTAATATGGATCTATGTTGGTTTGCTTACACACACATGTCATATGCCTTCTAATAAAAAATGCTTGAAATTCCTCTTCTTTCAATATGTGATATGTCAGAAGCTCTTATTAATTATCTTCATTGATTTGGAATATTATTTCTGAAAGATGTAGAAATTCCTAATGGATATAATGCATCGTCTCAACATTGGAAATCACCTAAAGCATTGAACCTTCAAGGAAAAAATATAGAGGACATAATTAAATGGTCTAAAAACAAAGAAACATTTGAGTATATAACCAAACTGGGATACTCATCAAGGGTGGAGGAATTGCACTCAAAAGAAATAGTTTGGTGATGTAAAATTGTTAGGAATTTGGAAAGTCCTCCCAAATCAAGGATTTTTCTTTGGATTGTTGATGTAATTGTAACTTCGGAATATATTCACTTGTATTTCTTATGTATTGTACCCCAATGTTTATTTCGGGAAGTGTTTGTAATGTAATTGAGTCATGTCATGCCCCAATGTTCCGATCGGGAGTTTCTATAATGTAAACAAGTCATGTCAAGTCAATGTGGGTAACCCTCCTATTGTTCAAGGGTTAAAGTCCCCACAGTTCCAGGGCCCTAGGGTTGTTACACTCACCTAGTGAAGTCGGCCCTAGTGAGTCATTTTCAAGTCAGGAATTAGTATAAATAGAGAGTGAGTCTCTCTATTTAAAACACACTCACTCACACTCAGTTGTAGTGCATAGCTGAGGGAGAAGAAGTTGTTGGGGATAGAAAGAAAGAGGCTACTGTTGTCAGGAGATCATCTTACTATATTTGGTTTTACCTTTGGTGTTGATTCTATCTCTGAGGAAGTTGTGGGGTTTTCTCCATTTATGGTTTCCCTGAGGAAAAATAGCGTGTTCGTTGTCTCTTGTGTTTGATTGTTGTGCTTGTTATTCTCTCAGTTAAAGATCCTAATATAATGTTATTTTAATGTTAAAAATCTAACATGGATTGCATGGGAAAATGGACAAAAAAGGAATTTGAATGGTCATGGGCCCCTGGCAGGTGTATATTGTGTAAATGTAGTGAGGAAACAATGGATCATGTATTGGTTTATTGTCCTATTAACACCCAGAATGTACCTTGGTTGCGAAAGGTAAATCCCGGGGTAACATCAAAACCACTTTAGACTATATTTTTGACCTAATACAATTAGAAAGCTATCTCTCGCTATTTACAAAGTTTTCATACTCAAGATATTCAATCGACGACAGTCAAAAGGTCATATTTCTTAATAGAACCAGTTTTTTTTATAAAGTTTGGTGGGACAATCATGGGGGAGACCATTGGGAAATGGGGTTGGCTATCAGAGTTGAAATGGGTTGTGGAAGGTAGGAAGTCTGAATATTTGTGGACAGAGAAAAGATAGACACCGTTTCTTCAATCTGGAGTTATTAGCAAGTTGATTAGCAGACAAAGGGAGACAACCCGTCAAACAGAGCACCTAGCTAGAGTGAATTCTGCAAGACTTTAGAATAAAATGTTTAAAAATTCTTGAACAATGGACCTAGATCATGCAAGATGAATTCTGGTCCACATACACTAATTCCCAAACATGAAAGAAAATACAAACTGGAATGAAAACAAGATAAACAATCACGTAAAGAAGTTACTTATTGAAGAAAAAGATGGCACAAGAATCTCTACGAGGAGGGTTTATCATTCTGCCTCTGCAATTTTATTCAACTCTGGAAAATGAAACATACTACAATGGAGAGCCCCTACTCTTGAAAATTCCCAACCCCTCTCCCCTCTATGGGGAGCATATTTATAATGTCTCAAACCCTTGAGACTAATCCTTGAAACTAGATCTGAAACATTTTACAGTCATAATCAGAACTTAACAACTAGAGCATGGAAATTCTACCACGGTTTACATGTATTTAAAATAGACCTCATGGAACTAGTGCACAAGCTCGGTCTAGATGGCATCACGTCGTTTCTGTTTCTGAGCTTGCAGGTCATGAAAAATATGTCTCAAGATGATTTTGGTAGATCAATGTTGATTTGGCTCGACCACCTGTCTGCCTGTCCAGTCAGTGGCGCATTCTTCCCTTGTTTTTGTCTTATGCTTGAAGGCACATTTATGCATGGTTTCAGAGCTAGCAAAGGAGTTTATATCATTCCCATGCTCAACCTTCTTCACAACTTCCTCCTCTCCAGGTAACATTGTTATTCGAGGGAAATTGAAGAATGGTTTTATTCTCCTGGAAGAAACAAGCCTCTGCAATGTCTTGTCATTCTTGTACTCCTTACCTCCCCATGGGTGAGTTCTCCTATAGGAAATATGTTGGGGTGCGACTATGAACTCATCACCACCTCAGATAAAGTAGGAATGGGGAGGTAAGGAATGCGAAGTGATGAAGACTTTGGACACCCACCCTGCCAGCATGAGCATTCACTCCTACTAGTTGTTGCTAAACATGGTCACCATGTATCGGGGATTTGGAGGCAGCGATTTCATCTGAGGATTCTGGAGGGACCCCCACATAGACATGAAAACCCAAGCAACGTGCAGCAGGAGGTATGGCTATCTGAAAAAATGCATATCTCTCGAAGTGCTTCACATCTGTCCCCCGATGGATGGCATTTTCTTGGTGTAAACAACTAGGATGACACAAGAACATAAAGGCATGCTCGCCCACCATAAACACTCCTTGACAGATGAGATTCTCAAACCAAACAGGAATTGCAAACTACCAAAAAACTCAATACCTTAAGCAAACTAACGCTCTGAATTTCTTCCTCGACGTTCACTCATTTCTTGTTCTTCAATGGTTCAGGAGGGTGGAATTTATATAGGATGACGAATATGAGAACAGAGATGACTGGGCATCATTATTGCACACTTCTTAGTTGGTCATCATAATGGTCAGACAAGTGGACACGTGGATGAGGGATCTCCATTTGTTGTTGAGAATCCAATCATGCTTCCTCTTGTGATGTTGCGTTGCCGTCAATATGGATCATGGCATTTGGACTTGAAATCCTTTGCCCTTTCACTTATGCTGATAGTGGTATTCATAATGGTTTTGACTGGCCGCATCTCTTTGCTTTGTGTAAGGGCCAAATTTTTCGCTTCAAAAATCCAAGCTTCATGATCTCCCACTATTTCTTAGATAAGCCTCACAATGGATCTCTGGATTCAGGAGGGCTAGTGACATCGTGGGCATCATTTTCATATAAGGCATGTTACAAATGGCATCGAGGGATATGATTATTGGTCAGGTCATATGTGAGGATATCCTTTCTATACCAAACCTGTCCAGGACACGACCTTTACCAAGTTGAACAGATTCCAAACCATCGATCTGAACCCATCTTGCATCCATCATACATATGTACATGGACTCCCCTATTTTCCATTTTCAAAAATGCTTAGGGATTTGAGAATGCTTACCTTGTCCATTCGTGCAACATTTCAATCATTTTCATGCTGGCGCTTCACACATTCAGTCTGTTTATCATCATCTCTATAGCTCAAATGGAACAAACCTTTTCAACTCCAAGTGGATCTTTTGCTTTGCAATCTAAGGATTTGGTACATAGTATCTTCACACCAAAAATCCAACACTAACCATCTGCATAGTTTGATTAGGGAGAATTGACAATGACTGTTGATCAGTAAACGGCCTTCATTGGGACCATTCACCTTTGAAAACCTTAATATTTTGTAGATCTTCCCTCCTGCAATCGATCAGTCACCTTTATATCATCAAATTTACCATGTATGTCGATCCAGCCTGACCTTGCATCGTAACCATTGATCATTGTGGCCCATACCACCTTTCACGATTCGAGGTCATAATTTTATACGTGCTAGTTCAGATCGTGGATTTGACTATGACCGCAGATCTATCTCCGCCTTTACCTTAGTCGTCCAATCCTTTCTTCCTTTACCATATTTTGTGATTTGGAAAAGCTTCTCCCTTCATGCATGATTATCGAGCGAAATCCCTTAGGGTCATTGATCTGGCTTTGCGTTGATATCGACCCTCCAACATTTCTCCCCTTTAACCGACTTCACAAATCCAAAGACCGAATCTTACCTCGTATATCCTACTGGAAGAATGTCTTTATATCATTGATCTTCATCTCCTTCTATCTGTACCATTGAAACTAGACACATTTCATCCCTGTCCCGCTGCTACATGATTCAATCCATAGAATGATCTATCTCCATAGATCAAGATCCACTTTTTATCTGATGGCTCTTTATGATGAGACTCACTGACCAGATAACCTAAAAGGTGGTCCCATGAAATCCCTCAAATAAGATCATTTTCAAACCCTTCAAGTCTATAACTCAAAAATTTAAACATAGTGCTAATAGGTGGCTCCAGTAGGGATGCTATCCTCCCAGCGATGTAGCAAAGAACCCCATAGACCAGGTGCCAAGTCCATTGGGCTGCTCTTGGTATTTCTCATGGGATATTCAATATGATCTAGGCTAAACCATAAACTAAACCACTCTGTAAGAAAATTTTTGCCAACCTATAAACTGTCACCTGGCCATACTCTGAAAATTGAAAATGACTGTAATTGTAGAATTTAACCTATAACTGGACTACACTTGAAATAGAAAATAAACTAAAAACTGTTGAAGAAAATTCTTGGCATGTCTAGCTTATTCATACCTACCCTAATTGACTAAGCACAAATATCCAATCAAGTAAACTATGACCTCCAATGAAGCCAATCAAGCAATTTATCCAATAATTCTATTTCTTCTTTATGCTTGATTAAAAACCGAGATGATAGACATAATGGAAGAAGGTTATAATAAATAAATTGATCTCTATAGTAGAGATATAAACCCTCATTAACATTACCTATCCCCTCCATGTATTCTTCCACCGAATCATAGAAATACTCTACCCTTTGTCTACCAAAGGAAAACTGTCCAAAATGTAACCCCTCTAGAATATTGTCAAATTGATCCCCAAGAGAACTCTAAAAGGGACTATCCTGATTGATTTCAAAAGAAGTATCCACAATTTCATTCAAACTTCATGAATTTAAAACTTCACCTTCCTTATATGCCTCGGTGTAAATATCATTCATTTCTCCAGCAAAATCAGGCACATACCATCCTCCTTCTTGAGATGAAATTTTTGGATGTGAAAGGTCAAAAGAAGCATTTATTTGGGAATCCCTACCTCTTTATTTGTGATCTAATGCCTCATTGCAAACCATTGATTTATCCATTAGTTGATATTGACTGGATGATTTTTCATCTTAATCCTCTTCTATTTCAAACAAGTTCATAAAATGTACCATACCCTCAACTCTCTGTTTCTGTCTAGAGGCTTTAAGTCTCTATCATATCAGTTCAAATGATGAGTAACACAAAGGTAAACTACCACCTTCAGCACAGTCATTGCCCCCTATTGTTTCAGCCTTCTGGATTTGGATTATAGTCATTTTCCCTTCACTAACAGACCTCGATCCCACAGTTGGTTCTGTAGGTATAACATCTAGGCATTCATCCTCATATTCATCATATATGGGCATTCTGAAATCCCTTTTGAAATCACCACTCACAAAATTTGCAACAGGCTGATTGCACTCTTTAGAAAACAAATTAATATAGCTATCTTCATTTTCATCATGGAGCTGATCATTTCTTTGTTTAATAGGGGAGGGTTTGAGGTGCACAAAGAATGTCTCTTTTTGCTTATGTTTCTCAACCGAGTTTAAATTATTTTGTATTTTATCATCACTATCTTGGTCTGAGAAATTTTTAGACATCCTAATATTATCCTCAACCTCCAAAAAATTCATAAACATGTGTTGTAATGTAACTAAATTTCTTTTGAAGAAGCAAAGACATTTCAGGTTGAAAGGAAGCTACATACTGAAGTTTGGAAACACTTTCAAGAGGTTGGATTTTTTTTGGCATGTTATAGCAAAATTTTGCAAATCTCCTATTAAAACTAGACATGGATTCATCCTCATGTTTATTTAGGGAATATAATTCTGAAATTATTTGGTCCAAAGGCCGTCTCTCACCCCAAAAGTTCAGAAATATGTCAGAGAACTCTTCCCATGTGCTGATGGATTCAGGTTACAAGTGCTTGAACCATTCCTTATCATCTCCTTACAAAGATAGGGAAAAACCCTCATGCAGACATCAATATGTTCAACTTCAAAAACCTCAAAGAAATGCTCAAAGGCTTGTAAATGCTTTTCAGATGTAAGGTTCTTGATTTCCCCATCAAACATAGGAAGGTACTTGTAGTGCTTTGTAGGGAAATCATAAAGAATAAGAGGTAAGTGAAGGGGTATGTACCGGTTTGGGGTATTGGAAGAAACAGAGCTATGTGGAATGGAATTATTGTCTGTTGTGGTTTCATGAGGCTCAAAAGGGTGGCCTTTAAGGTCATGTGTTTCGAATGAATTTTTTTTATCAAAATCAAATGTAGAGGGTGACAAAAAAATTTCAGTTCATAAAGAAGGATATACAGGAGTAAATTCATGGTTCTGTTTTGGGTGTAAGGCATACTGAATTTTTTTTTTGACAAACTTAGGAATAGATAGTAAAAGATCTACAAAAAAGGAAAAGACATCTTGGAGGAAAATGAAACCTGAGTAACTTATCCTTTGATCATGCATTTCTATATTTTTATATTGAGCTCATTTCCATAGTGGAGCCTGTCAGTTTCTTTGAAATCTTGATCTTTAGATCATATCACTAGTGGAGTCACTGAAAGCTAGATTCTCTGAGAATGGAGTCGCCAGGTGAAATATGTACAACCTTCTTGATGGTCCGGCTGTTGTCCACCATTAACAATCAAATTTTAAACTATGTCGTTCATACCTAGGGAATATTTGAACCTTTGTTCCTCGGCAACAGTGCCAGTTTGTTAGCACCTAGATTGTACCTAGGTTGCAAAAGGTAAATCGTGGGGTAAGATCAAAACCGCTTTAGACTATATTTCTGACCTAAAATAGTCAGAGAGGGATCTCTCGCTATTTACAATTTTTTCATACTCAAGATATTCAATCGATGACAGTCAGAAGGTCATATTTTTGAATAGAACAATTTTGTTTTATAAAGTTTGGTGGGAAAATCATGGGGGAGACTATTGGGCAATGGGGTCAACTATCAGAGTTGAAATGGGTTGCGAGAAGTAGGAAGTATAAATACTTGTGGAAAAAGGAAAGACAGACACCATTTCTTATATTTGGAGTTATTAGCAAGTTGATTAGAAGATAGAGGGAGACATCCCTTCAAATAGAGCAGCTAGCTAGAGTGAATTCTATAAGACTTTAGAAGAAAATATTGAAAAATCCTTGAACAATGGACCTAGAGCATGCGATATGAATTCTGGTCCATATACACTGATTCCCAAAAATTAAAGAAAATACAAACTGGAATAAAAACATGATAAATAGTCATGTAAAGAAGTTACTTATTGAATAAAAAGATCGCACATGAATCTCTTCCAGGAGGGTTTATCATTCTGCCTCTGTAATTTTATTCAACTCTGGAAAATGAAACATATTACAATGGAGAGCATCTGCTCTTGAAAATTCCCAACCCCTCTCCCCTCTATGGGGAGCATATTTATAATGTCTTAGACCCCCCGAGTCTAATTCTTGAAATCGAAGCTGAAAATGTTTACAGTCATAATCAAAACTTAACAACAAGAGTGTGGTACTTCTACCACGGTTTACATGTATTTAAAATAGACATCATGGAGCTAGTGCGCAAGCTCGGTCTGGATGGCATCTTGTCATTTCTGTTTCTGAGCTTGTAGGTCATGAAAAATACGTCTCAAGATGCTTTTGGTAGCTCAATGTTGATTTGGCTCGACCACCTGTCTACCTATCAAGTCAGTAGCGTTTTATTCCCTTGTTTTTGTCTCATGCTCGAAGGCACCTTTCTACATGGTTCAGAGTTGGAAAAGGATTTTATATCCTTCCCATGCTCAACCTTCTTCACAGCTTCCTTCTCTCCGGGTAACACTATTATTCGATGGGACTTGAAGAAGGGCCACATTTCTCCTGGAAGAAACAAGCCTCTGTAGTGGCTTGTCATTCTTCTACTCCTCACCTCCTCCTAGGTGAGCTCTCCTACAAGAAATACAGTGGGGTGTGCCTCTAATGTCATCACCACCTCAGATAAAGTAGGCATGTGGAAATCATGAAAGCGACGATGAAGACTTTGGACACCCACACCCCCAGCATAAGCATTCACTCCTACTGGTCACTGCTAAACATGGTCACCATATACTGGGTCTTTGGAGGTAGGGATTTCATCTGGGGATTCTGGAGGGACCCCCACATGACATGAAAACTCATGCACTGCGCAGCAGGAGGTATGGCTATCTGAAAACAAGCATATCACTCAAAGTGCTTCACATCTATCCCCCGACGGGCAGGGTTTTCTTTGTGTAAACACCCAGGATGACACAAGAATGTAAAGGCATGCTCTCCAACCATCAACACTCCCTGACAGATGAGCTTCTCAAACCAAACAGGCATTGCAAACTGCCAGAAAACTCAAGACCTTCAGCAAACTAACGCTCTGAATTTATTCCTCAGCATTCACTCATTTCTTGTTCTTCAGTGGTTCAGGAGGGTGGCATTTATATAGGATGATGAATATGATAATGAAGATGACTAGTTAGCATAATCACACACTTCTTATTTGGTCATCATAATGGTCACATGAGTGGACACGTGGATGAGGGATCTCCATTTGTTGTTGAGAATCCGATCATGCTGCCTCCTGTGATGCTACATTGTCATCCATATCAGATAGTGGTATTCATAACTATTTTGATTGGTTGCATCTCTTTGCTTCATTTAAGGGCCATATCCAATGCTTCAAAAATCCAGGCTTCATGATCTGCCGATGTTTCTTACGTAAGCCTCGTGATGGATCTATAGAGTTGGGAGGGCTGGTGACATCGTGAGCATCATTTTTAGATAAGACATGCCACAAATGGGGTCAAGGGATATGATTATTGGTCAGACCATACGTGAGGATGTCCTTTCTGTACCATACCTAAAAAGGACACGAGCTTTACTGAGTTGAACAGATTCTAGACCATCGATCCGAACACATCTTGCATCCATCGTACACATGTACATCGCCTCCCCTCTTTGTCATTTTTCAGAAACACTCAAGGGTTTGAGAATTATTACCTTGTCCATTCATGCAACGTTTCGATTCTGTTCATGCTAGGAATTCACACATTCAGTCTGGTTATCGTCAGCTCTATAGCTCAGAAGGAACAAACCTTTTAAATTCCAAGTGGATCCTTCGCTTTGCAATATCGGAATTTGGTACATAGTATCTTCACACCAAAATTCCAACACTAACCACCTGCATAGTTCGATTTGGGAGAATTGAAAATGAACATTGATCACTAAATGGCCTTCATTGGGACCATTCAAATCTGAAAACCTTAATACTTTGTCGATCTTCCCTCCTACAATCGATCGGGCACCTTTATATCATGGAATTTACCATGTCCATTGATCCACCCTGACCTCGCATCGTAATCGTTGATCGTTGTGGCCCCTACCACCTTTTGCAATTCGAGATCGTAACTTTATTTGTGCTAGTGTAGATTTTGAAATTGATTACAACTGTAAATATATCTCCGCCTTTACCTTAGTTGTCCGATCCTTTCTTCTTTTAACATATTTCGTGATTTGGAAAATCTTCTCCCTACGTGCATGTTTATCAAGTGGAATCCCTTAGGGTCATCGATCTGGATTTGCGTTGATCTTGACCCTCCAACATTTCTTCCCTTTAACCGACTTTGCAAATCCAAACACTGAATCTTACCTTGCATCTCCCATTGGCAGAATGTCTTTCTATCATTGACCTTCATCACCTTACATCTGTACCGTTGAAACTAGACACATTTCATCCCAGTCCCACCGCTGCATGCTTCAATCCATAGAATGATATATCTCTGTAGATCAGGATCCAATTTGTATCTGACTGCTCTTGATCGTGATACTCACTGACCAGATAACTTGAAATGGGATCCCATGAAATCCCTCAAATAAGATCATTTTCAAACCCTTCAAGTCTATAACTCAAAAATTTAAACATAGTGTTAATAGTTGGCTCCAGTAGGGATGTTATCCTCCCGGTAAGGTAGCAAAGAACCCCATAGACCAGGTTCCAAGTCCACTGGGCTGCTCTTGGTCTTTCACATGGGATCCTCAATCTGATCTCAGCTAAACCATAAACTGAACTGCTCTGTAAGCAAATTTCTGCCAACCTGTAAATTGTCACCTGGCCATACTCTGAAAACTAAAAATTACTTTAACTGCAGACTTTAACCTATAAATGGATTGCACTTGAAACATAAACTAAACGAAAAATTGATGAAGGAAATGCTCGGCATGCTGAGATTATTCATACCTACCCTGCTTGACTAAGCACAAATATCCAATCAAGTAAACTATGACTTCCAATGAAGCCAATCAAGCAATATTTTATCCAATAATTATATTTCTTCTTCATGATTGATTAAAAACAGAGATGATAGACATAATGGAAGAAGGTTATAATAAATAAATTTATCTCTTTAATAGAGATATAACCCCTCATTACCATTACCCAGCCCCTCCATGTATTCTGCCACCGGATCATAGAAATACTCTGTCCTTTTCCTACCAAAGGAAAACCGTCCAAAATGTAACCCCTCTTGCATATTGTCAAATTGATCCCTAGGAGAAATCTGAAAGGAACTAGCTTGATTGATTTCAAATTAAGTATCCACAATTTCATTCAGACTTTTTGAGTTTAAAACTTCACCTTCCTTATATGCCTTAGCAGAAATATCATTCGTTTCTCTAGCAGAATTAGGCACACACCATCCTCCTTCTTGAGATGAAATTTTCGGATGTCAAAGGTCAAAAGAAGAATTTATTTGGGAATCCCTACCTTTGTCTTTATGATCCAACACCTCATTGCAAACCACTGATTTATCCATTAGTTGAGATTGAATTGATGATTGTTCATCGTCATCCTCTTCTGTTTCAAACAAGTTCATAAAATATACCATACGCTCAACTCTCTGTTTCTTTCTAGAGGCTTTAAGTCTCTATCTTATCAGTTTAAATGATGAGTAACATAAAAGTAAACTACCACATTCAGCATAGTCATTTCCCCCTATTGTTTCATCCTTCTATATTTGGATTATAGTAAGTTTATCTTCACTTACAGACCTCAATCCCACAGCTAGTTCTATAGGTATAACATCCAGGCACGCATCCTCATATTCATCATATATGGGAATTTCGAAATCCCTTTTGAAATCACCACTGATAGAATTTGTAGCAGGCTGATTGCACTCTTTAGAAAACAAAATAGTATAGCTATATTATTTTACATCATGGAGCTAATAATTTCTCTGTTTACTAGGAGAGGGTTTGAGGTGCACAGAGAATGTATCTTTTTGCTTATGTTGCTCAACCAAGTTTAAAGTATTTTCTATTTTATCATCATTGTCTCGGTCTGAGAAATTTTTAGACATCCTGAGATTATCCTCAACCTCCAAACAATCCATAAACATGTGTTGTAATGTAATTTCCTTTCCTTCCAAAAGAAGCAAAGACATTTCAGGATGAAAGGCAGCTGCATATTAAAGTTTAGCAACATTTTCAAGAGGCTGGATTTCTTTTGGCATGTTATAGTAAAATCTTGCAAATCTCCTATTAAAACTAGACATGGTTTCATCCTCATGTTTCTTTAGGGAATAGAATTATGAAAGTATTTGGTCCAAAGGTTTTCTCTTCCCCCAAAACTTCAGAAATACGTCAAAGAATTATTCCCATGTGCTGATGGATTTAGGCTGCAAGTTCTTGAACCATTCCTTAGCATATTCTTTCAAAGATAGGGAAAAAACCATCATGTAGACATCAACATGTTCAAATTCAAAAATGTCAAGGAAATGCTCAAAGGATTGTAAATTCTTTTCAGTTGTAAGGTTCTTGATTTCCCCATCAAACTTTGGAAGGTACTTGTAGTGCTTTGTAGGGAAATCATGAGGAATAAGAGGTAAGTGAAGGGTTATGTACCAGTTTAGGGTGTTGGAATTAGAAACAGAGCTATGTTGAATTGAAGTATTGTCTATTGTGGTTTCACGAGGCTCACAAGGGTGGCCTTTAAGGTCATGTGTTTCGAATGAAAATTTTCAACCAAAATCAAATGTACAGGGTGATAGAAAACTTTTAGTTCATAAAGAAGGAGATACAGGAGTAAATTCATGGTTCTGTTTTGGGTGTAAGGCATACTGAAAAATTGTTTTGACAAACTTAGGAATAGATAGTAAAAGATTTACAAAAAAGGACAAGACATATTGGAGGAAAATGAAACCTGAGTACCTTATCCTTTGATCATGCATTTCTATATTTTTATATTGAGCTCATTTCCCCAGTGGAGCCTGTCAATTTCTTTGAAAGCTTGATCTCTAGATCATATAACCAGTGGAGTCACTAAAAGCTAGATTCTCTGAGAATGGAGTCGCCATGTGAGAGATGTACAAACTTCTTGATGGTATGACTACTGTTCACCATCAACAATCAAATATGAAACTATGTCGTTCATACCCAGGGAAGATTTGAACCTTTGTTCCCTGGCAACGGTGCCAGTTTGTTAACACCCAGAACGTACCCAAGTTGCGAAATGTAAATATTGGGGTAGCATCAAAACCGCTTTAGACTATATTTCTGACCTAATATAGTCAGAGAGGTATCTCTCGCTATTTACAAAGTTTTAATACTCAATATATTCAACCGCCGATAGTTAGAAGGTCAGATTTCTGAATAGAACCAATTTTTTTTTATAAATGTTGGTGCGACAATCATGGGGGAGACCATTAGGAAATGGGGTTTACTATCAGATTTGAAATGGGTTGCAGGAGGTAGGAAGTTCGAATACTTGTGGACAGAAGTAAGATAGACACTGTTTCTTCAATCTGGAAGTATTAGCAAGTTGATTAGCAGACATAGGGAGACAAATCATCAAATAGAGCACCTAGCTAGAGTGAATTCTGCACGACTTTAGAATAAAATCTTTAAAATTTCTTGAACAATGGACCTAGAACATGCGAGATGAATTCTGGTCCATATACACTAATTCCCAAACATGAAATAAAATACAAATTGGAATGAAAATAGGATAAACAATCATGTAAAGAAGTTACTTATTGAATAAAAAGATGGCACATGAATCTCTGCCAAGAGGGTTTATCATTCCGCCTATGCAATTTTATTCAACTCTCGAAAATAAAACATATTACAATGGAGAGCCCTTGATCTTGAAAATTCCCAACCCCTCTCCCCTCTATGGGGAGTATATTTATAATGTCTTAGACCCTCGAGGCTAATCCCTGAAACCAGATATGAAATTGTTTACAGTCATAATCAAAATTTAACAACTAGAGCGTGGTACTTCTGCCACGGTTTACATGTATTTAAAGCAGACATCATGGAGCTAGTGTGCAAGCTTGGTCTAGATGGCATCACGTCGTTTCTGATTCTAAGCTTGCGGGTCGTGAAAAAGATGTCTCAAGATGCTTTTGGTAGCTCAATGGTGATTTGGCTCGACCACCTGCCTACCTGTCGATTCAATAGCGTGTTCTTCCCTTGTGTTTGTCTCATGCTCGAAGGCACCTTTCTGCATGGTTTTAGAGCTGGAAAAGGGAGTTTATATCCTTCCCATGCTCAACCTTCTTTACAGGTTCCTCCTCTTTGGGTAACATTGTTATTCGAGGGGACTTGAAGAAGGGTCGAATTTCTCCTGGTAGAAGCAAGCCTCTATAGTGGCTTGTCATTCTTGTACTCATCAGCTCCTCCCGGGTGAGATCTCCTACCGAAAATATGGTGGGGTGTGCCTCCGACCTCATCACCATCTTAGATAAAGTATGCATGTGTAAATCATGAAAGCGGTGATGAAAAATTTGGACACCCACCCCCCAACACGATCATTCACTCCTACTGGTCGCTATTAAACATGCTCACCATGTACTGGGGCTTTGGAGGCAGCGATTTCATCTAGGGATTCTGGAGGGACCCCCACACTAATACATTTGGTTGGATTTTTCCACGAAATATTTCCACGTTTGAACTTTCATGGATTAATACTTCATTTTTTTTATCATGGCAGAAAAACCGTGGCAATATTGCTGTTTTTAATTTTAGAGGAACTTCCATCTATATATCGATGATATATGGCTATCTTTGCACACCCACCAAACCAATGCTAGATTTCAACGCAGGGGTCAACTCATGCATTTTTGGTACATTTTCTATAGTTTCGATCTTGGTGATTGATTGATCACGGATTGAGCCCGGATTTCTTTATCAACCATATCCAAAACTAGAGATATTAGTCATACTTTGCTTCTTCAATGGGTGACTCAACCAGAAAAAGAAGATCAGCCAACCTTTAGCGGACAATATGGAACCTGTGGGAAATGACATGCCTTCACTTTCCCTTGAAGAATATGTTGTTGTTACAACTTTGGTTGGACTGCATGGAAATAAAAATGCAGATCAATGGGAGGAATTTGTTAACAATGATATGGACAGTTCACCAACTTGTGATGAAGACCTAATTCATGTTGAATAATCTTTTGATGGTATATTTTTTTTTTTATTTGATAAAATGGTACATTTGAAAGAACAATCTACCTTGTGGGAGGATTCCTTCAAAGCTAGCGACGAATTGTGCAGAACCAAGGATGTCTAAATTCTTGATTTGGTACATCGTGTTACAGGTTTAGAGACAAAAATTGTGGAAACTGAAAAAATAATTGGCCAGAAGGATCAACTTATTAAGGATCAATGTTCTAAATTTATCTTAGTTCTAGCAGAATCAATTTCTGACCTTGAAAGACTAAAAGACATATATCAAGCTCAAAAGAAAAAATATGAGGAAACTATAGGGAGACTTGAAAATGAGCTGAAAAACACACCTGAAGTTTTTAACATGCCACCACTGAAGACTGTATTTGGTAAGGAAGCATAAATTCAGCAAGAATTGAAGCAGAAAGAAACATTTATCGTAGATTTCAAGGTTGAGTTTCAAAGGGAAATGAGAGAAATGATCATTAAACAACAAAATGAGACTGCAAAATATGAAGCAAGATTGGAAAAATTAAATAAAACAATTAAAAAAAAAATGAGTTGCTACAAAAAAAGAGAATTGAAAGTATTTCAGCAACTCTCGAGGCTAAAAGTGTTGGAAGAGGAAAAAAAAATCAACAGTCAAGGGTAAATAGTTTTGCACACCAGAAGAATCAACAGTCAAGGGTAAACAGGTCTGCACACCAGAAGAATCAACAGTCAAGGGTAAATAGGTCTGCACACCAAAAAAATCAACAGTTAAGGGTAAACCAGTCTGCACATTAGAAGAATCAACAATTAAGGGTAAACAAGTCTGCACACCAGAATAATCAACAGTCAAGGGTAAAAAGGTCAGCACAACAAAAGAATTCAAAGTGGAGGGTAAAAAAACCATCACACCAAAACTTTTTGGTAGTACAAAACTAGGTGATGTGACTATGGAGAGCTTACTCTAGTTTTAGAAGTCCTTGCAACAACGAGAGAAGACCTTGAATGAAGCTGCTTCAACAATTAATGTTGTAGAGTTTACATTTGGCTCATCAGATCCAACATTGAAGAAGAAGGAGGAAAATGAGGCCGAAATTAGAGACCTTCACCAAAAACTATTGGAGAAGGGAAAAGCACTACATTTGAGATGTGATAGTGAGATACAAGATTTGAAATCCCAAATTAAATATTTGCAGAATAAACCTATGGCAGAAGAAATTTTGTATACTCCATCTGATAGTGAACTGAGGGTACAAGAGCTCGAGAAGGAGGTACAACAGGTCAAGAGAAAATTAAGTGCAGTTCAATCTGACCTAAAGTGGACAAGGGATGATCTTAAAAGAAAGGAATATGAGCACTCAAATCAGAAAAATAATAATGTAGATATGTTGAAGAAATGCATAGAATAAAAATATAGATTGCATACAAAAGTGATAAATCTTACAAACAAAGTGAAAGACCAAGAAAAACAATTAAAACATATGGATGATGAAGCTTCTATAGAACTGGAGGATTCTGGAAAAGGAAAAATAAGCTATAGCGAATTTTCTTATTCTAAAAAGAAGGAATTGCAAAAACCTCCCAAGAATCCTATATTTCTAAAATAATATGGTGTACATTTGATGTCTATGTACATACTAATATTGTTTTAATATAAATTGTCAGTATTTCATATTTTGATATAGTTAATGTGTTTCCAATGTGTAATACAAGTGTAATGTGTAATCCATATGTGCATTTTCCCTATATCTAAGAGAGTTTAATGTGCGACCCATATTGAGAAGTGTGTATGAAACTACAAATGATGAAATATATTCTTCGTAATATATTCTACAAATGAATTGACATATGAAATATTCTTGAAATATATTCTACAAATGAATTGATATATGAAATATTGTTGAAATATATTCTACAAATGAATTGACAGATCATCATTTCATGCTATATTGAATAAATTGCACTATAACATAGACATACCAACCTTTTCTACAAACTCTTGTACTCATTTCTGAAAATTGTAAGATCTACAGTAAAATCCAAGTCATCCAAAACAACAATTGATAGTATTTTCCAATTTTTCATGGCCGGAACTAAAAATGCATACCAATTCCAATCAAAGTACATTGCAGGTACGAAATTTGGAAGTTTGCATACAAAAACCTAATTAGACTAGTATAGTTTTAATTTCAGACATAAATTAAACTTCTATTATGAAATAAGAATGGATCCAACATTTGAAATGAGAACATAACAACTATAAATGTTGGTTTCTTGTTGACGAGCATCATAGTTTGGAAACCAATCTCATCGCTCTACAAATTTGTATCATATGTTTCTTTTTTATTATAATATAAATCATCATCATTCATTGCAGAAATTAATAAATGAGAACATAACATATATAATACATTCCAAGGAAAAAAGCAGAGATAATGAAAAAATATAACCAGATAGATACTCAAGAAAGTTTTAAAAGGGGCCCAAGAGCATTTTTTATTATATTATGCTTTCATTACAAAGCGGAGGGATAGTTTACAATTGAATCAGTAACATCAAACAACTCCTTCAATAATAATTGTCCCTACTACCTATTAAATTCTATTTATAGACCTCAAGGGTCAAATTGACCATGTTACAAGTTGATTTCATTTGAGTGAAACTAAAATGTCGATTCACCCACGAGCCAACCCTTCTTCTATTGTACTTTCCTGGCTTCAAACAAAGATACCAACTATTGTGGAACAAGGAAAACACAACATTGCAACACAAGGGGTAAAACAGGGCTGAAGTGGACATGTTTCAACACTAGGGGTAGAAAGGGAGTAGAAGAGGAAGTTGCATTCTAGTTATTTGGATGAGAGATGCGAGTAAAGAAGAAATTATAAAAGAGATGCAGAGTGTGTGAGAGGTATCTAAGGAGAAAAGGGAAATACCAATGAAAGAAAGAAATGGTAAGGAATAGAGAAATGCCACTGACAAATATGGCTCAGCGAAAAACAACATGCAATACCCATATGGTGTGGACAAATTAAAATCTTGAATTGAAGAAATCAATATTGCTATGCCACTGAGAGGGAATGCTTGGGTTGTTGAAGAGGGACAGGGTGCTAACTCAGTGCAGGAAAGACTTCACTACGTGATGGGAAACAAATGTCAAACGAACATAAAAACAATAAGATGCAATGGAACTGCCAATGAAATCCATCGAACCCGGATGAGAGTGTCTCCAATTCTACCCATTTCACTCATACTATCAGTGAACTCAAATTTGCACACATCTTCGACCATACTGGACAAAAATTAACGAACATAGAAAATGGATTGAATACTGCATAGCCTACTGATAATAGTGGCCCCTATTTATCAATATTACATAAGAAGTAGCATGATTGGTAGTTGACTGTAGCTGCTAGGAAGGAATCCATGGGGTCAATCCAAATCTGGATATGTGTACTATGTTGGCCCTTGGAATAATTGAAAGGTGGGAAAAAAAGGTTAATCACGATGAAATGCCGAGTTCACATTTGGGTGATGCAATCATTCTCAATGTCGTCAGGATCCAACTTGATTCAGGTTCACTAAATCATAGAATTTGATGGTTTGTTAATTGATGTATTTGACACTCGGTTGAAAGTTCATAATATGATAAGTAGGGAAAAGCAAAAATTGTCATTTACAAGTTTATACGATTATATGACATATTTTACACTCTATACATTCAGCACATCTATGACAAGTTGAGGTATGGGAAAATGAAATCAAGCATGTGCATGGATTTTACTGAAGCAAGTCAATTTTGGATAGCTTTACTCAAATGCATGCCCAATATGAAAAAACTGTGGTTTAGGGAAATTAGACTTGCAAAAACTGGTTGGGGCTCGGACCTTGAAGGTCCTTAATTTTGGCAACTCCGCGGTTTTGGTGCGAAACTTGTAAGTGGAGTTGCGGCACAAAATAGTCTTAGGGGCTTCGGGGTTGGGTCGAAGCCCCTCTTTTTGTAAATGACCCATGGTTAAATCCCATGGTTTAAGCCCATGGTATTGTAATAATGCACTTGTATAAATAGGCACTTATGTAAAGGAGTCAAGAAGGATTTATGTTATGATGATGATGTGATGCGAAGAAGCTAATATCTAGTTTTGGGTTTAAGGTTAAGTCCTAGCTGAGTGCGCAGAGGGTTTTGTAAGAAAGGTTCTACAGCTAAGTGCACAATTTTGGGTGATTGAGAAGATCTGTAGCTGAGTGCATAGATCAGAACTGTGTTGTTTGTAAAGTGTTGAATATAAACACAGTTCTGTGGATGTAGCCCCTACACTAGGGGTGAACCACATATATCTTGTGTTGTGGTGGTTCTTTTATTTTGTTCCTGTTATGTTTTATGCATTTAATAACTTACAGTAAGATAAATTGCTAAGTATTAAATTCGCTGTGAATTCCCAGTTAAGGTTTAAGCAAGAAACTATCTTTTCATCTAAACTACGAAGCTATTTAAGTGAATGTCGAAGCTTTGTATTGCATGATTATTCTTTGTTAAGGCTAAAGGTATAGTAATATCCCTCTTTTCCCTGCAGAAACCTGATTCTGCAGCACCCCATAGCTGTTTCGGGTGAGACTGCAACCTGTTCGTAGGTTGTTGCTGAAAGGGCCAACACTGTGGGTTTGTTTGTTGGTGTGAAGATAGAAGTATAAGAACCCGGGTCTACCCTAAGCCCAACAAATTGGTTCCATTTCCGGTTGAACCAGTATCTGCTTCAAGAGGGATCTATGTCGTACCATGAGGGATATGTTTTGGAGGCCCTCAGTAAAAGAAGTCAGTGACTGGATTGAAGATACCTATCTAAAATTTGTTGAACAAGAAAATAAGGATCCTTGTCGTAGCTCAGACGACTTCTTGCAAAGGTACGTTTTTTCTTATATTTATGAAATTTTCTTTGCTAGTATCCACATAGAATTACACCAGTGGTTATCCAGGTTGAAAAAAAGAAAGACAAACTTCAAAGAAGATCAATCTCCTTCCTGGACCCCAGAAAGAATTAAGCTGTTGAAAAGTGTGAACAACGCGGTATCAAGAGCTCTTGACTTCTGGACAACGCGAACCCTTGAAGCATTTGTGACGGAGTTCGCCATCGACACACATACTTCTTTCAAAGAAACTGAAAGACAGTTTTTCAAAGGACCAAGGGGTAAGTACCTGAATTTGTTTAGTCGAAAAATTAAATTGGCTGAGAAAGGCATATTGCTTATTGAATCATATTGCTAGATTTATTGCAAAGTGGTTTGCTTCACAACGGTAAAAGATACAAGAGAACTCTTGGATCCTATACACTAGGCTATAATACCGATTATACCTCATTAAGTCTAGAATAATCTGAATATGAAGAAACCCCTTTTGTTAGAAACCCTCCTATAACTCCACGGTGAAGATCTGTTATCCCTGAGAACCCGTCGCAGTCTGAAAGTAACCCTAGCCCGAGTAGCCCTGTCGCAGGTCAATCTACCTCAGAAATTTCCCTTCCTCCTATTACCATTCTTCCTCCTCCTCCTCCCCCTCCCTCCCCCCCCTCGATCCAATATGGCCCATGTGAATGATGATATCAAGCTCCCAGTATTTAAAGGAACTGGATCAGAGGATCCAGAGCAGTTTTGGTTCTTATGCGAAGCTGTTTGGACTACTAAGAATATTATGGATCAAAAGACAAGAAGAGCACAACTGGTCACCTTTTTCAGAGACTGAGCTTTGACCTGGTTTATGAAGTTTTCCAGTACTCAGAACTATGCCTTGGCTGATATTAAAAAAGCAATGATCAAAGAATTGAAGAAGCCTAAATCAGAGTCATAGTGTATAACTGAACTGAAGGAGATTCAACAGAAGCGAGGTGAATCAGTTTGGGACTTTGATCAGAGGTTCAAGGTTTTGTTGGATCAAGTCAGCTTCACTATTGGACCAGAAAAACATAAAGAATGGTTCATTGCAGCATTGTTGCCTCATATCAGGGCTCCACTTTTGCACCAGAAGGTTGCTGATCAGCAACATGCTTTGGAAATTGCTATGAAACTTGAAACAGCTCCTGTTGGAGATAATTCTCGAATAGCCCAAATACAAGCACAGTTAGCAAAAATGGCTTTGGAGCTTCACGACATGAAAAAAGGGAAATCTATTCGAGAAGAGGTTTGGTGTACACGATGTAAGACAGAAGGTCATGACAAAGAATAGTGTCCGGCATTAAGAAATTATTTGAATACTGGTGTGCCGAACCCATTTAACCCTAATGTCCTATATCATGAGATCTGTAGAACAACTGGCCAGCATCAACCTGAATATTTCTATCTGCTGCAGAGATATGTTCAAGTACCTAATAATCCCTACTACAAGTTCTGTAAGTTTGTTGGACACAACGAAGATGAATGTGGCAGCTTTGACCTCATGAGAGAGCGAACCTATGATGGTTATAGGGTACAATACGATGCACAAGGCAATGATGGATATGGTTACTGCGGTGGTCGAGGTAATTTCAGAGGTCATGGCCATGGTGGTATGCCTGGAAGAGGTCGAGGCTAGGTTATTTGCTATAACTGTAATCAAGCAGGACATGTAGCTAGAGACTGTCAGAACCCAACTACGACATGTCGATATTGCAGAGCAGTCGATCATGTGATTGAGCAATTCCCACACTTGATAGCCAAGATACAAGAAATAAATGGCGCTCCTACTCAGAATGTTTAGATGATTGCTGTAGAGAAAAGACCTGTCCCAGCCCTTAACGTTGTTACAAGGAGTGGAGCTACGACACAGGTGCAGAATAAGGAGAAACATCCTGACGAGGCTTGGGTCCGCAAGACCCGAGAGAAAATTACAGCCTTCGATGTTGGAAGAGAAAAATGAACATTTATGGAAGCTAAAAAAGACTTTTCTGATCTGAGAACATCAGTAGAAACTACGCAACAGCATCACCAGCAGTTCCAAGAAGCTTCGTCGGATCAAGTAATTACACTGAGATCATTTTTACAGAGTTCTATGAAGCTATTAAGAAATCAGAATGCTGTAAATGAGTTACAGAAAGTTATTGCATCTTGCGAACCTCAACAAAGCTCTGATAGAAGAAAAAATGTTAATGGAGTTAGAAGGACTGGAAGAGAAATGAGATTGCATGCCCAGATAGGAGATTATGACATGACTGATATCATTTTATACTTGGGCTTAGAAGTGAATGTCCTAACTAAGCAGACATGGGAACAAATGGAAAAATCTACGCTTGAATGGTCCCCTATACAATTGAGATTAGCCAATCAGCAGAAGATTGTGCCCTTGGGAAGATTCCCTAGTGTACCAGTGGATATTGATGGAGTCAGTATCTTAGCAGATTTTGAAGTCATTGAAATAATTGATGATAGCAACCCCTATCCATCCTTGCTAGGAATTGAATGGGCAATAAACAATTATGCAGTAATCAACCTTAAGAATACATAGATGACTTTTGAAGGAAAAGGCTTGAGAGTCATAGTACCGTTGGACCCTTCTCAAGGAGAAAGGTACACAGAGCTAGTTAGAGATGAAGATCAGGATGTTTTGGATCATATTTACAACATCGCAGCTAAAGAAGAAGACTGTGTTAACCCTACTGCTGAAGGTATAATGGATTGGTAGTGTGACATCTCTTACATGACTGATTCAGATGAAGGCCTAGAGAATTGGCAGAATAGACTTTATGAGCTACATGGACATCGATGTGCAAGAATTTCCAAGTCTATTAGATGGGTTGGCTCACAGACAAGAGTCTTACCTACTTTTGATGGCTTGACAGACCCATAATATTTTATTGTACAATTCTCAGAGCAAGTACTAGATTCACAGAAAATGGAAACTCTAGATTCTTAGAGCCACAACTGCCAGATGGTGGAATGGTCATAAAAAGTATATTCATAATTGGAGAGCTTGTCAAAAGTTTCTTCACTTGAGATTTATGGATCAACCTCAGGATGTACGAAGCATATTTAATGGTAAGACTAGCCCTCAGGAACATTTGGAGCAGTGTTATGAAGCATGGAAGCATGTACCCTGTGAAGAATGGGTACATAGGTTTGTACACACTCTGGAACCTGTAGCAAAGAACTGGTATATGGAGGTGGATCTTTGCCATGGTACTGTAAGTTGGGTTAGCTTTGTTGACAGTTTTCTACTCACATTTTCTATTAATGAGGTTTTCCCTGCTTTGGATGCAACTATTAGGTTGCTCCATACTAAGGTGTTTGATGATAAAGAAATAGCCGAGTACCAACTTGATTGGAAGGAACAAGAAGCTAATGCAGTAGAATGCTATAACCTCGCCATTGATGAAGACGATGAACCTCGCAACATTAATATTCCTGAGTCAGAAGGACATTGCAAAGTACATGGACCAACAGTTGAATCACCTGAAGTAACTCAACCCTTGAAAACAAGGAAAGTAAACATTGGATCAGAAGAAATTCCTAAGTATGCTACCATTGGAGATTATTGGGACGAAAAAATGGTGAGCAAAGTGACAAAACTCCTCCATGAGGATCAAGACTTATTTTTGATGAAGTTCTCAGAAATGAAAGGTATCCTTGGTGATATAGGAGTGACAAAAATCCCTTTGAAAGCTGATGTGAAGCCTGTGAAGCAGCGCCCTTATAGGCTAAACCATAAATATAAAGAAAAAGTCAAGATGGAGCTACATAAGATGCTCACTGCAGGAATCATTGAGCCTATTGAAGAGTTTGAATAGTTCATCCCTATGGTGGTACAAGAAAAGAAGACCAAGGGAGAAATTAGAATCTATGTTGATCTGAGGAAGCTGAATGATGCCTGTTTACATGATCCTTTTCCTACACCCTTTACAGATTAAGTTTTAGACAATGTCGAAGGTCAAGAAGTGTATTCTTTCATTGATGGATTTTCAAGTTACCATCAGATCAGAATTGCTCCAGAGGATCGACATAAAACAACCTTCGCTACAGAAATGGGATCTTTTCAGTATATTGTTATGCCCTTTGGATTGAAGAATGCGCCTGCTATGTTTTCCAGAGTAGTCATATCTGCATTTAAGGAATTTATTCATAAGTTCTTGGAAGTTTAATTTGATGATTGGACTATCTTTGGGTTATTAAAAGACCATATAGCCAGTTTAAGACTTATGCTGGACAAGTGTAGACAGCATCAGATTTCATTGAACCTGAAGAAGTGTATCTTTTGTGCAGCTTTTGGAATTCTGCTAGGTCACATTGTATGCAAGCAAGGATTGATGGTGGATCCTGCGAAGATATCCATTATTGTGAACTTACCACCTCCGAAGTCTGTTAAGGAACTTCGCACTACACTTGGTCATACTGGATATTATAGGAAATTCATTAAAGGATATGGTCAGATTACAACCCCTATGGAAAAGAAATTGAAGAAAGATATTAAGTTTGAGTGGACACCTGAATGTCAGGAAAGCTTGGATATTTTGAAAGAAAAGATGGTAACTACCCCTATCTTAGTATTCCCTGACTGGAGTAAGGAGTTTCATGTTCATGTTGATGCATCATCCATCACTTTAGGTGTAGTATTGGCTTAGTTAGGTGAAGGTAATATTGATCACCCTATTGCTTTTGCAAGTAGAAAATTGTCCACAGTAGAAAAGAATTATACTATGACAGAACGAGAAGGTCTAGCTATGGTTTATGCTTTGCAGAAATTTCGACCAAGACTTTGAAGTCTCACAAAACTGTTGTTTAGGGAAATTAGACCAAGACTAGGAGAAGATAAAAAAATTGTCCAAGTATGGAATTATTGGTAAAATCTGCCTAATTGGCCTTAGGGAAATGCCCGCCACACCCTAGCCACAACTCATAGGTGAGTTCACATATGGGTGATGCAATCATTCTCAATGCCGCCAGAATCCGACTCGATTAAGGCTCATCGAATCATAGAATTTGATGGTTTGTTAAGTGACATATTTGACACTCGGTTGAAATTTCAGAATATGATAGGTAGGGAAAAGAAAAAACTGTCATTTACAAGTTTATACGATTATATGACATATTTTACACTCTATACATTTAGCACGTGTATGACAGGTTGAGGTATGGGAAAATGAAATCAAGCATGTGCGTGGATTTTACTGAAGCAAGTCAATTTTGGATTGCTTTACTCAAATGCATGCCCAATATGAAAAAACTTGGGTTTAGGGAAATTAGACCTGCAAAAACCTGCAAAAACTGTTGTTTAGGGAAATTAGACCAAGACTAGAAGAAGATAAAAAAATTGTCCAAGTATGGAATTATTGGTAAAATCTTCCTAACTAGCCTTAGGGAAATGCCCACCACAGCTCATAGGATGATGATAAAAATATTATGAGAGTGTATATCTCTAGATTCTTGTATGGTGCATCCAACCATATAATTATCCTGACCAAAAATTCTTTCAGTACAAAGATATCAATATTCCAAAAGTGCCACTCAGCCATATTTGCACTGCTCCAGAAAAATGCCCGTCGAGGAGAGAGAAAGAAGCTCCATAAGATGAAATTGCTCTTGATGGATTCACCTTGTTGGACTCTACCCATTAGGAATATCACTTGCCAAGTTTGAAGGGAAAATGAAATGACCTCGGTGACCTAGGGTTTGAAGATAATCGGTTAAGTGTTAGACAAAGAGTTTGAGAGACCACTTGGAAATGCTCGCAAAGGGGTGTTCCATTGATGATATGGTCTTGTTCATTGTTGAAATGGATATATATCCATACTCTTGGTTTTTCTTATGGTGACCAGATAAGGAAAATATCAATGTTGTTAAATAGAAGAAAACTATTATTTTGCATACTAAAAGACAGAAAAAATGGCCAAGTGTTGTAAAGGGGCTAAGTGATGTCTGCACTAAGGATGATGCACGCATGACATGCCATGGAATATATGATGATGTGGCATGAAGTTTAAATCACTGTTGCATTATGACATTGTTCTGGAGAAATACGAAAAATTAGTGAAAATTAGGAAATTGGATAAGTGCGGGAATATTGGTCCAAGTAGCACTAAGAGGATGCCCGCCACAAATGGTTTGTTGGAGAATATTCCCACACCACATGGGGATATTATAGGCTGTTGTTTTATCTACTCAACCATGGTCTTAGTTTTTCCAAAGAGACCCTGAAGAAGAATTTATGGACCTGCCAAAACTATGGTTTAGGGAAATTAGACCAAGCCTAGGAGAAGATAAAAAATTGTCCAAGTATGGAATTATTGGTAAAATATTCCCAACTAGCCTTAGTGAAATGCCCACCACATCTCATAGGATGATGATAAAAATATTATGAGAGTGTATATCTCTAGATACTTGTATGGTGCATCCAACCATATAATTAGCCCGACCAAAAAGACTTTCAGGAAGAAGATATCAATCTGCCAAAAGTGCTTCTTATCCATATTTGCACTACTCCAGAAAAATGCCCGCTGAGGAGAGAGAAAGAAGGTACAGAAGATGAAAGTGTTTTTTCTGGATTCACCTTGTTGAACTATACCCATTGGGAATCTCACTTTCCAAGTTTGAAGGAAAAACTAAATCACCTTGGTGACCTAGGGTTTCAAGAGAACTCATTAAGTGTTAGAGAAAGTGTTTGAGAGACTAGTTGGAAATGCTCGCAAAGGGGTGTTCCATTGATGATAAAAATCATCAGATGATATGGTCTTGTTCATTGTTGAAATGGATATCTAGATATGCTCTTGTTTTTTCTTATGGTGACCAAATAAGGAAAATATCAACCTAGCAAAATAGAAGAAAAATATTATTTTGCACACTAAAGACAGAAAAAATGGCCAAGTGTTGTAAAGGGGCTATGTGATGATCGCATTAAGGTTGATTCCCGCACTAAGGATGATGCACGCATGGTATGGCATAGCATATATAATGATGTGGAATCAAGTTGAAATCATCGTTGCATTATGACATCATTATGGAGAAATACGACAAATTAGTGAAAATCAGGAAATTGGTTGTGCGTGAATATTGGTGCAAGTAGCCTTAAGAGGATGCCTGCCACAAATGGTTTGTTGAAGAAAATTCCTGCACCACATGGGGATATTGTAGGTTGTTGTTTTTTCTACTCAACCATGGTCTCAGTTTTTCCAAAGAGACCCTAAAGAAGAATTTATGGACCTACCAAAACCGTGGTTTAGGGAAATTAGACCAAGCCTAGGAGAAGATCAAAAATTGTCCAAGTATGGAATTATTGGTCAAATATGCCTAACTGGCCTTAGGGAAATGCCCGGCACAGCTCATAGGATGATGATAAAACTATTATGAGAGTGTATATCTCTAGAGACTCGTATGTTTCATCCAACCATATAATTATCCTGACCAAAAAGTCTTTCAGGAAGAAGATATCTATCTGCCAAAAGTGCCTCTTGGCCATATTTGCACTGCTCCAAAAAAATGTTCGCTGAGGAGAGAGAAAGAAGCTACAGAATATGAAAGTGTTTTTTTTGGATTCACCTTGTTGAACTATACCCATTGGGAATCTCACTTTCCAAGTTTGAAGGAAAGATGAAATCACCTTGGTGACCTAGGGTTTGAAGAGAATTGGTTAAGTGTTAGACAAAGTCTTTGAGAGACCACTTAGAAATGCTTGCAAGGGGGTGTTCCATTGATGATAAAAATCATCAGATGGTATGGTATTTTTAATTGTTGAAATGGATATCTAGCCATGCTCTTGGTTTTTCTTATGGTGACCAGGTAAGGAAAATATCAACTTGGAAAAATAGAAGAAAATTCTTATTTTGCACACTTAAGACAGAAAAAATGGACAAGTGTTGTAAAGGGGCTAAGGGATGGACGCATTAAGTTTGATATCCGCACTGAGGATGATGCATGCATGGTATGACCATTGTTGCATTATGACATCGTTCTGGAGAAATACAGCAAATTAGTGAAAATTGGGAAATTGGCTAAGTGCGGGAATATTGGTCCAAGTAGCCTTAAGAGGATTTCCGCCACAAATGGTTTGTTGAAGAAAATGCCTACACCACATGGGGATATTGTAGGCTGTTGTTTTTTCTACTCAACCATGGTCTTGGTTTTTCCAAAGAGACCTTGAAGAAGAATTTATGGACCTGCCAAAAATGTGGTTTAGGGAAATTAGACCAAGCCTAGGAGAAGATCAAAAATTGTCCAAGTATGGAATTATTGGTAAAATATGCCTAAACGGCCTTAGGTAAATGTCTGGCACAGCTCATACGATGATGATAAAAATATTATGAGAGTCTATATCTCTAAATACTTGTATGGTTCATCAAACCATATAATTAGCCTGACCAAAAAGTCTTTCAAGAAGAAGATATCAATCTACCAAACGTGCCTCTCAGCCATATTTGCAATGCTCCAGAAAAATGCCCACCGAGGAGAGAGAAAGAAGCTACAGAAGATGAAAGTGTTTTTTCTGGGTTCACCTTGTTGAACTATACCCATTGGGAATCCCACTTTCCAAGTTTGAAGGAAACATGAAATCACCTTGGTGACCTAGGGTTTGAAGAGAAGTGGTTAAGTGTTAGACAAAGTGTTTGAGAGACCTCTTGGAAATGCTCGCAAGGGGGTGTTCCATTAATGATAAAAATCATCAGATTATATAGTCATGTTCATTGTTTAAATGGATATCTAGCCATGCTCTTGGTTTTTCTTATGGTGACCAGATAAGGAAAATATCAACCTGGAAAAATAGAAGAAAATGTATTTTGCACAATAAAGACAGAAAAAATGGCTAAGTGTTGTGAAGGGGCAAATTGATGCCCGCATTAAGGTTGATGCCCGCACTAAGGGTGATGCTCGCATGGCATGGCATGGAATAGATGACTATGTGGCATGAAGTTGAAATCATTGTTGCATTATGACATCGTTCTAGATAAATGCGGCAAATTAGTGCAAATCAAGAAATTGGCCAAGTGTGGGAATATTGGTCCAAGTAGCCTTAAGAGGATGCCCGCCACAAATGGTTTGTTGAAGAAAATTCCCGCACCACATGGGGATATTGTAGGCTGTTGTTTTTTATACTCAACCATGGTCTTAGTTTGTCCAAAGTGACACTGAAGAATAATTTATGGACCTGCCAAAACTGTGGTTTAGGGAAATTAGACCAAGCCTGGGAGAAGATCAAAAATTGTTCAAGTATGAATTATTGGTAAAATATGCCTAAAAGGCCTTAGGTAAATGCCCACCACAAGTCATGGGTTGACTATAAAAATATTATGAGAGTGTATATCTCTAGAAACTTGTATGGTGCATCCAACCATACAATTAGCCTGACCAAAAAGTCTTTTAGGAAGAATATATCAATCTACCAAAAGTGCCTCTCAGCCATATTTTCATTGCTCCAGAAAAATGTCCTCCTAGGAGAGAGAAAGAAGCTACAGAAGATGAAAGTGGTTTTTCTGGACTCACCTTGTTGAACTATACCCATTGGGAATATCACTTGCCAAATTTGAAGGAAAAATGAAATTACCTTGGTTACCTAGGGTTTGAAGAGAACTGCTCAAGTGTTAGACAAAAAATTTGAAAGACCACTTCGAAATGACCGAAAGGGGGTGTTCCTTTGATGATAAAAATCATCAGATGATATGGTCATGCTCTTTGTTGAAATGGATATCTATCCATGCTCTCGATCTTTCTTATGGTGACCAGATAAGGAAAATATCAACCTGCGAAAATAGAAGAAAAATGTTATTTTGCATACTAAAGATAGAAAAAATGGCTAAGTGTTTTAAAGGGGTTAAGTGATGCATGCATTAAGGTTGATTCCTGCACTAAGGATGATGCCTGCATGGCATGGCATGGCATAGATGATGATGTGAAATGAAGTTGAAATCATTGTTGCATTATGACATCGTTCTGGAGAAATACGACAAATTAGTTAATATCGGGAAGTTGGCTAAGTTTGGGAATATTGGTCTAAGTAGCCTGGAAAATGTGGTTTAGGGAAATTAGACTGAGCCTACGAGAAGATAAAAAATTGTCCAAGTATGGAATTATTGGTAAAATATGCATACCTATCCTTAGGGAAATGCCCGCCACAGTTCATAGGATGATGATAAAAATATTCTGAGAGTGTGGATCTTGAGAGTGCTGTATGGTGAATCTAACCATATCTAGAAGGCTATAATAAGAGGTTTTTCGGACAGTTTGAAGACAATATAAAATCATCTTCGCAATAACCCACATGCTAGGAAATGTATATTATCGTTTCAAACTTACAAATTTCATATATAATGAAAAAATTATTCAAAAGAAAAACCAATTATAACAGAACAGTAATATACCAGACATGATTGAATGGAAGAAATACATAATTCATATGCATTAAATAGTAGAATTCACCATATAGATTACACCTAATAGTATAAAATTTTATTAATAAATGTAAATATATCTAGCTTCAACCCCATGGTGTTATTTTCAACTTATGACAATTGTATGGAGCGTGGCGTGCATTTTCCTAAGCCTAGTTTTGAATATTTACACATTGTTTTTTACGTAGCAACTTAGAATTTCAGTCATTAATTTTGAATTTGTCCAAGATACTTGCAATTTATGATTCATTCATGTTCAATTTGACTGCTATGCATTCTTATCTTGCATTTTTATGCTTATGGCTTGCATTTTACACCAAGTGTCCATAACAGTAGAAAAAGGTTAAAATTTCACCTTTCATAGGTTGACTGTGAGCATACAAGGTTAGGTTATATAAAATTAACACAAGTATAGTATTCTAAATATATCTAGCCATCCAATTTCCAAAACCATTTACTATAAACATTTAATAGGAGGTTTTGGCTTGCATTTTTATTAATATAGGTGGATATTTCATAAATACAAGATAGCCATGTAATGTTTTTGCACAATAGGCACTTTCTGAACCAAAATTGAAAAAAAAATGTATAATAATGTGGAAAATAGTAAATCATACCATTTCCAACTAAAACCATTCAAAGATACCCAATACTTAGGGATGGGCGCACATTTTTATGATTTGGGTAAAACTGGGTTGAAAACACAAAAGTTGTCATTTTGTCAATTTAACTGTGGACAATGAAACATAATTTTAAAAAAATGAAAGAGATTTGTGTCAAAAATATATCTATCTTCAACCTCATGGTGTTAGTTTCTACTAATGACAATTGTACAGATTGTGGCATGCATTTTCCTAAGCCCATTTTTAAATATTTACCCATTGTTTTTTACGTAACAACTTAGAATTTCAGTCATTAAATTTGAATTTGTCCAAGATACTTGCAATTTTAATCATTCATGTTCAAGTTAACTGCTATGCATTCCTAGCTTGCAATTTTATGCTTATGGCTTGCATTTTACACCAAGTGTCCATAACAGTAAAAAAATGTTAAAATTGCACCTTTCATAGGTAGACTCTAAGCATACGATGTTAGGTTATATAAAATTAACACAGGGATAGTATTTTCAATATATCTAGCCATCCAATTTCCAAAAACATTTAATAGGAGGGTTTGGTTTGAGAGTACATCAAAACATGTAAAGAAGAATATTACTCTATTATTATGTTACTCACTCTATTACTCTATTTTTTCGAGAATAATTAGAATGCCAAATTTTTACTCTATTATTTACTCTTACTTTCTTATTTCGAATAAGTATATTTAACATGCTAGAAAAATAAGTATACTTAACATGGTAGAAAGTTAACTATAGTTGACTTGAAACACATTTGTAATTTTTATAGTTTGGAAAAGTCAGAACACATTTGTAATTTTTATATAGTTTGCAAAAGTCAGAACACATTTGCAACTTTTATTATAGTTTGGAAACGTCTAAACACATTTGTAATTTTTATTTTGGTTTGGAAAAGCCAATGTGTAGGTATCATGTGTGTGCATTAGCGTGCATCCTGTGTGTGCATCCCATTCTTCCTTTCTGAGCGTGCCATCATCCTGTAAAATGGAAACAACAGCCTCATCTTCCATGCCATCAATTGAAACAGGGGGTTCTGAAGTTGTTGAGAGGTTCACTATCAGAAAATTTGGAGAGAGCGTTGAGGTATGGAGTGACAGAACCAGCTGGACAAAAGGTATGTTAAATGTCCTCATCAGAGTAGGAGTGCATCGCTTTATTTTCGGTCAGTTCAATTTCAACAATGAAGAGATATGTAATGTCATTTCTAGTTATGATGATGAGTCCAAGGAATTGATTATTTTTGGGAGGAGGGTTTGTCTGGACCCTGATTTGTTGTCAGGTGTAGCGAAAATTCCACGTAGGGGGGGAGTAATGTTGACCACCAAAAAAACCCTCAAATTAGAAAAGGGTGAGATGGCAAACAAAATATGTGGAAAAATGGTTAAGGTTGCCCGAAATGGTTTCAAATATGCAAGATGTTCCACCAGGATTGTACAAAACCTTAAGTCAAATTGTACTTAGGACAGTAATGAATAACTACAAGCAAGATATTTCAGGTGATTGTATGAAGTTGGCAATTCATTGGGTTGAAGACCTAACCATAGATGTCCCTCTTCTATTGGAAAAAAAATTGCATTTTGCACCGCAAGAGAGCGAAATGAAGAGAGTAAAGTTTAGTTACCCTGGCACACTTAAAACATTATTGACTTATATCGACCTAGCACTGTATAAGGAAGCAGATTTAAAAATACATACATTAAGAGGCCGAAACTGGACAAAATTAACCAGGAAGCTCCTCAACAATCTCCAAAGGACAATGTACAAGTCCTTGAAGAGCCTTTTGAGTATTGTATGGAAGGTATGGAAAGTCACCCTGAAGAATTTGATGTTGTCTCAATAGGCAAAGGAATAAATGTAAAAGAGATGCAGGATGTTGAGTTTAATGAATAGGAGGAGCATAGTGATGATGATATTTATGCTCGTGCAGAAATGTCACTTGTTATATATACACCTCCACAGTTGGGAGTTGAGAAAACTTCCTCTCCAATGTATTTTTTTGATGGTAAAATTGTTTTTAAGCTACTGTTCGATAAAATGTTGCATTTCAAAGAAGAAGCTGAATTTCATAGAAAAAAAATTCCTATTGGTATATTACCGTAGTACAGAGCATAGAACTTTGTAGGATTAAGCAAATGCAAATTCAGGACCTCTTAAAGGTATGCATTATTTTTCAAAAAGAAACAGTTGCCAAATTCCTTTTTTTGAAGCCTTGTTAAAATTTTCACTATTTACAGGTAATTGCAAGGTTAGAAACAGAACATGTGGATACTATGGAATCTTGTATTAAAAATTTGCAAATCATTGGACCTCTTTAAGGTAGGAGGCATTTTTCAATGCTTTTTTCCAAAAAAGAAAGTTGCTAAATTCCATTTTTTGAAGCCTCCTAAATTTTTTCCCTGATTACAGGAAATTGAAAGATTGCAAGGATCCCTTATGAAGACTATGGACAGTTAGAGAAGGATAATAGCATGCAAGGAATCTGTTCTTAATTCTTTGAATAAAAAACTAGAGAAAATTCAGGATGAATTTAGAAAGGAAAATGAGAAATGCAGAGAAGAATATATGGTTTTTCGGAAGAAAGATGAAGAAACCATAAAGAGACTGGAATATGAGTTGAAACATTGACCGGAGGTTTTGGACATTCCCCCTCTAAGGATTGTTATCATCCAGGAAGCAATACTTACCACTGAAGTTAGTAAGTTAAACAGAATAACTGAAATAATGAAGCCTCGTTGAAGAGTACAATAAACATCAACTTGAGATAAATGAATATAGGAAAAAAGAGGAAAACATGAAAAACATAATTTCTAAGAAAGATGAAGAGTTGAAAGGGAAAATAGTTGAACTTGAAAAGATTGCTACAGAACTAGAGACTAGAGGAGTTGAAAAGTTAAAAGAATCTGAAATTGGTAAGGGGTAGAGTAGGCATCTGATTTTTGGTGAAATTTATGATATGTCAGCACACCAACAGGCTTTAATAAGGTATGAGAGTTCCCTGCAAAATAGAGAGAAGGCATTGGATGTAGATTTTAATGCAATACGAGCTCATGCACAAGTCAAAAAGGGGTTACAAATCTATCACGCCTTCTTAAAAATTCGAGAGAAGTCCTCGATGGATGCTAGTGCAGCAATGAATGCTGGAGATGATCTCTCTGCATGGTCAACCATAAAAGAAACAATGGAAAATAAGATAGTCGAGAGGGATGATGAGATTAAAGAGCTCATATTGAAAATAATGGAGAATAGATAATCACAACAATTGGGATGTAAGCCTAAGATAGAATATCTGAAATCTCAAATTTCATTAGAGAGAATTTGAGGTAAAAAATGGGCCTCCTAAAAGATGTACTACAAAAATATAAGATATATTAAAATATTATGAGTTAGGGGTTTTATGGGGT
>LPNX010855739.1:180305-217520 GCA_001517045.1 Pseudotsuga menziesii
CACTCTGCAGAAGAACAACATGCTTCAATGAGTGGAAATTGTGTATACTCCAGACAATATAGAATTGAGGGAAAAAGAGTTGGAGATAGAGACAGAGTAGCTCAAGAAAAATTTGACCCAAGTTTAGTCTGAGTTGAAACATGCAAATGATCATCTTCAGCAAAAGGAAAAGGAACACTAAGAGAAAAATAAGAAGAATGTGGAATTGATGAATAAGTACATCCAAGATAACGATAGATTGAGATAAAGTTTGCACAAATGTGCAACACAAGTGAAAGAATTATAACGAAAATCAGAACATGCACCTGCTGCAGCTTTTGAAGAACCAGAAGCTTCTAGACAAGCCAAGAGACTAGAATGTACAAATTTATCTTCTCTAGAAAAGGAGGACTTGCAGCCTAAACCTTCCAAGCAACCTAGAACTATGAAATAACATTATTTATATATGTTGTGTATGTAAATAAATTTCAAGTTTTAATACATAAATTTCTATGTGTGTGTGTGTGTATTTCTCGGAAATATTGTATATGTTTTTGGTGCATTTAATGTGAATGGTAATTTTGAATTTAATTTTTCAATAAGTGTACATAATAGGCCAGAAAGTTAACAATATCAAAATTGAAAACTTAACTTGTGTACTGTAGGAATATATATTTGAATTTGTAATAAATTAAAAGAGTGATAGTGATTAGTGGGTATGAGATGTCAGTAGATTTGGTAACATAGGTAGATCCTAGTTGTTTGCTTGGAACTGTTGATATTATAGGGATATTACGGGGATGATGGATTGAGAACTCTCAAGTTCTTTATGAGAATTTTGATGCTATGTATTGTTGTATTTATGTAAGTTTCTTTATCTAATGAAACTGAAATTCGAATTCTGGAACAATGGCATACAATTCTACTCATGCAACCAAATTTCAGCAAATAACCCAAAGTTGTATTGCATATAGAACTAGACTAAGAAAGACAAAAATTTACAAAATATAAGCAAACACAGAAAACAACTGTAAATTTATTATTGAAAACAAAAATTAAATATGCCTTCCTTCAAAATGTTAATATAAATGTTAGCACAATAGAATAAATTTTCAGTACAGCAAGATCACTAGAAATACTTATTGCAACATAAGTTTCTTTCACCATTTTGCATACAATGTTGCATTTCGATCATCTAGGATTTTTTTCTTTTTGTCTTGTCTCACACTTCTTATAATGAGATCAAGTTTTATAGGATTCCTAGCATCCATCTTTTGGATATCAACTACTACCCCTTGAATTTCTTGTTTTTCACCACTAATACCCTGTTTCAACACGCCTGTATCTTTCTCCTCAAGAAATATTAAAGAAAACTCAAATCATGAACAGGTATACAAACTAACTAGCTATAGGAAATTACCATGGAGCAAGAATTCTTCTCAAACCATGAATTGTTGCAGGCATTTTCTTAAGGCTGCTGGGACCATTTTTTACTAAAGCTGTTGGGACCAATTCTTTCTTTGAATATATGATGTAGTTTGGTGAGGCAAGTGGCATGGTTTTATGCTCGTTACAACACTCTAGAGACTCACATTTTCAATACACTTTTCGCATCATCCTATGAGGCATGGTGGGCATTTCCTTAAGGCCACTTGGGCAGATTTAACACCAAGTCCATACTTAGACAAATTTCTCAATTTGGTCTAATCTACCTAAAACACCCTTTTGGCAGGTCCATAACTTTTTCTTCATCCACTTCCAATAAAATATGAAGACATGGTCAGGTAGGATGAATACCAATCTAAAATACCCCCATGTGTTGCGGGCATTTACTCTAACTCATAATTTAGGGCGAGCATCTTTTTGAGGTTACTTAGCCATTTTTGCATCCATCAGTGAAAAACCCTGTTTCGGAAAGCCTGTATCTTTCTCCTCAAAAAATATTAAAGTAAAATCAAATAATGAATAGTTATCCAAACCAACTAGCTATAGGATGGTACCATGGTGCGGGCATTCTTCGCAAACCATGAATTGTGGCGGGAATTCTCTTAAGGCTGCTGGGACCATTTTTTACTAAGGTTGTTGGGACCAATGCTTCCTTAAATATATGTTGTAGTTTAGTGAGGAAAGTGGCATGGTTATATGCTCCATACAACACTCTAAAGACTCACATTCTCAATACATTTTTCACATCATCCTATGAGGCATGGCGGGCATTTCCTTAAGGACACTTCGGTAGATTTAACACCAAGTCCATACTTGGAGAAATTTCTCAATTTGGTCTAATCGGCATAAAACACC
Organism: Pseudotsuga menziesii; assembly: GCA_001517045.1. Taxonomy (NCBI): domain Eukaryota; kingdom Viridiplantae; phylum Streptophyta; class Pinopsida; order Pinales; family Pinaceae; genus Pseudotsuga; species Pseudotsuga menziesii. The sequence goes on from LPNX010855739.1 coordinate 182,586, forward strand.
CTTTTGGCAGGTCCATAATGTTTTCTTCATCCACTTCCAAGAAAATATAAATACATGGTCAGGTATGCCGAAGACCAATCTACAAGACCCCTATGTGCTGTGGGCATTTACTCTAACCCATAATTTAGGGTGGGCATCTTTCTGTGGTTACTTAGCCATTTTTGCATCCACCGGTGAAAAACCTTGTTTTGGTAGGCTTGTATCTTTCTCCTCAAGAAATATTAAAGAAAACTCAAATCATTACTAGGTATCCAACCCAACTAGATATAGGATGGTACAATGGTGTAGGAATTCTTCTCAAACCATGAATTGTGGCAGGCATTCTCTTAAGGTTGTTGGGACCATTTTTTACTAAGGTTGCTGGGACTAATTCGTCCTTAAATATATGTTGTAGTTCGGTGAGGAAAGTGACATGGTTGTGTTCTCCATACAATACTCTAGAGACTCACATTCTTAATACATTTTTCACATCATCCTATGAGGCATGGAGGGCATTTCCTTAAGGCCACTTGGGCAGATTTAACACCAAGTCCATACTTGGACAAATTTCTCAATTTGGTCTAATCTGCCTAAAACACCCTTTTGGCAGGTCCATAAATTTTTCTTCATCAACTTCCAAGAAAATCAGAAGACATGGTTAGGTAGGCCGAAGAACAATCTACAATACCCCCATGTGCTACGAGCATTTAATCTAACCCATAATTTAGGGTTGGCATCTTTCTGAGGCTACTTAGCCATTTTTGCATCCACTAGTGAAAAACCCTGTTTTGGCAGGCTTGTATCTTTCTCCTCAAGAAAGAATAAAGCAAAATCAAATCATGAATAGGTAGCCAAACCAACTAGATATAGGACGGTACCATGGTGCAGTAATTCTTCTCAAACCATGAATTGTGGCAGGCATTCTCTTAAGGTTGCTGGACCAATTTTGACTAAGGCTGCTAGGACCAATTCTCTTAAGGCTGTTGGGACCAATTTTGACCACTTTTCTGAACATTTTTCTCACAAAAGGGTGGATTTTGTATAGTTGGGTGGTCTCATTGTTTTTTGCATGGCAACCTTGGCAATTTTGGCATGGCAACTCAAGGTAAACTCTATTGTTGTAGATTTTCTTCAAGAGTTTTTTACCTTGGATATTTTAGGGTTTGGTCTAACTTGGGAATTTGCAAGTATGGTTGTTGCTGGAGCGATGGTTCATTCTTGTTCATGGGATGGTGTCTTAGATATATTTCTTCCACAACTACAGTTGGCTCAAGTAAGTGATTTTCTTTTCCTTATGAGAATTGTAATTGTAATGTGTAACCCTAAAATATTTTCTTTGGCTTTTGGCTTTTATGAATTTATCTATGAAAATGAGGGTTGTCATTATGCATCCCCAAGTTCTATTTTTCATCCTTACATCCATGTGATATACAATGAGTAATTATAATTCAATATATACATATCAACAACAATCACAAGCCCCATTATCATGATAAAGATTAGGGAAACTCAATGTATGAAAATGGAAACCACTTGTAACTCAATAGGAAGTAAGGTAATTGGTGGCTAATTCACTAAAAATTAAGCTTCAAAAGGAAATGGAACCCTTCCCTTCAAATTTGATCCCTGGTGGGAATCCTTTTTATAATGTCTCAGACCCCGAGGCTAATCCTCGAAATAGGATCTGAAACTATTTACAGTCATAATCAAACATTAACAACTAGAGTGTGGTACTTCTTCCATGGTTTGCATATCTTTAAACAAACATCATGCAACAAATGTGCATGCTCGGTCTAGATGGAAGCATGAAATTTCTGGTTGTGAACTCGTGGGCAGTGAAAACGACGTCTCAAGATGCTTTTGGTGGCTCATTTCTGACAGGGCTCAACCACTTGTCAGTCTATCGAGACAGCAACATGTCCTTTCCATTTGTGTTCATTATGTGCTTGAAGGAACCTTTCTGCATAGGCTCAAAGCTGGAAAAGGATTTTATGTATATCCTTTTCATGCTCAGCTTTCTTCACAGCTTCCCCCTTGCTTCTGGCAGAAACAATTTTCTGTAGTGGCTTGTCATTCAAGTACTCCTCACCACCTCAGAAAAGGTTGGTGGATGGGGTGCATGAAAGATACGATGAAGACCTTCAGCCCTTAATGCTCCAGTATGAGCATTCGCTCCCACAGAAAAAAGGTGCATCTCTCAAAGTGGTGTATGACGTCTGCTCCCCGATGGTTGGTGCTTCCCTTGTGTGAAAAACCAGGGTGATAGATGATCTTGGAATCAAGCTCACCAACCAACAACACACCTAGACTAACAATATTCTCAAACCAGATTGTCATTGCAAACATATCAGAATCATCAAAACATCTTGGTAGAATGATACCGCAAGTTTGCTTCTACACTAGCTCATCCTATGCACCTTAATGGCTCTGAAAGGTGGTGTTTATATAGGATTGGAAAACTAGACAAGGGGATGACCCATCAGCATATTTGCACATTTCATTGTCGAGTATCTTGGTCGACCATACGCTTTAGGGCATATGGACTGGACATGCTCTAGCCCTTTCACTCCTATGATGACGATAACACAACCATTCTTTCGTTGTGTTTCCCCTACTACGTGTGGCGATCAGATTCATTGTTCCACTTGTTAGATTTTCATGATATCTTTCTGATTCCACACACCAGCCATACGATGGGTATTTGGTTTTAGGAGAGATGGTGCTGCCACGGGGATGATTTATCCCATGGGTGTATCACAAATGGCATCAGGGAAATCAATTAACTATTGGGAAGGAAAATCGTACATGAGGGCGTCTTCTCCACTTATATTTTTTTATATATTTTTTATGTTGCATAACCCTCGTGTTTCTCCATGCACTCAATACCATAGATTTGTTCATCTTTGTGATCTAAGCCCTCGATACACCAAATATTCATACCCAAAAACTCAACACTATCAACCTGCACAGCTTGATTTGGGGAGATCAATATCAACCATCGATCTCTAAACTACCTTCATCGGGACCGCTCAACCTTGAGAACTTTAACATTCTGCTAACCCTTTTTCATCTAAATGAGTGAGAAACTTCTGATCGTGGAATTCTTCTCACCGGTTGATCTACCCAACATCTTATTCTGACCGTAGATCTTCGCAGTCCCTACCACTTTTCGCAGATCGAATTCGTAACTTTCTCCGTGCTAGTTCAATCCGTGGAATTGTTTGAGACCATAGATCTATCTCTGCTTTCATCTCAACCATCTGATTTTCTCGCTGATTAACCCTTTTCACGATTTGAAAATTTTTCTCCCTCTGAGCAGGTTCACCGCGCGAAATGGTTTAGGGTCGTTGATCTCACCTTGTGTCGATCTCAACCCTCCAACATTACACCCATTTAATGGACTCCGCAAATCTCAAAAATAAATCCTTCCTCGCATCTCCTCTCCACTAAATCGCTTTTCGTCGTCGATATTCACCATCCTGAATCTAAACCATTGAATTTTAACACACTTTACCCTTATTCCGTTGCTTCATGTTTCAATATACAGAAATACCTATCACCGTAGATCAAAACCCACTCTCCATCCGATGGCTCCATGGTGGAAAACTTGCTAACTAGTTAACCTGAAAGGCGCTCCCACAAAATTCCTCAAATAAGATCATTTTCAAACCTTTGGGAAGGAGACATAGATGAACATAAATCAACATTCAATGATAATGATGAAGATGATTATGATGGTGGTGGTGGTGATGAAGATGATGAAGATGATGATGAGGGCGATGATGAAAATGATGATGATGAGGAGGAGGAGGATGTTGATTAGAAAGAGGGAGATGACGACAACAATGATGATGATGATGATCACAATGACGACGACAACAACGATGATGATGACGACGACGATGACGACAACGATGATGAAAACAATGATGATAATGATGACGATGATGATAATGATGATGATGATGATGATGATGATAATGATGATGACGATGATGATGATGATGATGATGATGATGATGACGATGACTAGGAAGAGGATGATGATGAAGAAAATGATGATGATGATGAAGATGATAATGATGACAATCATGATCATGATGATGAGGATGAGGATGAGGATGAGGATGAGCATGACAAGGATGATGATGATGATGGTGGTGGTGGTGGTGGTGAAGATGATGAACATGATGAACATGATGAACATGATGAAGATGATGATGAGGGTGATGATGAAAATGATGATGATGACGATGATGAAGATGTTGATTAGGAAGAGGGAGATGATGATGATGACAATGACGATGATGATGATGTTGATGAAGATGATGACGATGATTAATGATGGTAGTGGTGATGACAACGACAACAACAATGATGATGATGATGAGGGTAAGGATGAGGACAATGATGAGGAGGATGAGGATGATGACTAGGATAAGGATGATGAAGATGATGATCATGATTATCATGATTATCATGATGATGATTAGGATGAGGATGAGGATGATGATGATGATGATGATAATGAAGATGATCATGATGGTGATGGTGATGATGATGAATATGTTGATGAAGATGAATATGATGATGAAGATGTGATGACAAGATCATTACCTTGGTATTCACTAAATTGTTATGAGCTTCACCAACACTACAATAGAATAGTTATGAGTGATTATTCACTCCTATAAAGGATTCACTTTATGGAACTATCAAACTGCTCAGTTTGGATCTTCCTCTTTGAAGACACCGAACTAGGTCCATAAGTCATGATTCTTCATGTGGACAAATCTAAGAACATGAGGCTTCCTAGGGCCCAATAAGTTGTATTTTTTTACTACTTCCTTAGATCATATTGAATTGTTTGATTAGCCCTTGGAATTGTTGTGAGGAGCAATCCTTAGTTTTTCACTCAACTGGATGCTCCCCCTATCATGTAGACATCTTCATTCACTGAGCTCCCCCTAAAATTGTGATGATGAAGATGATGATGATGATGATGATGACGATGAATATGATGATGGTGATGATGATAATGATGACGATGATAAAGAAAATGATGATGATGAAGATGATGATAATGATAATGGAGATGCTGATGAATTGGGTGACGATGATGTTGATGATGAAGATGAAGATGTTGATGATGATGACGATGAATATGATGATGATGATTGATCAAGATGATGACGATGATAACGAAGATGTTGATGATGAAGATGATGATTATGATGATGATGATAAGTAAGATGACGATGATGAAGAAGATCATGATGACGATGATCGTGATGATGATGATGATGATTATGAAGATAATGATGATGATATTGATGAAGACGACAAATTAGACAATGGTGATGATGATGACAAGGAGGATGATGAGGATAATTATGATGATAATCATCGTCGTTGTTGTTGTCATCACCATCATCTTCATCGTCTTCATCATCATCATCATCATGTTCATCCTTGAAGGGAATTATGTATAGGATCTCACTATAAGCAATGAAACTAGTACAAATTATGACAAAATCTTAGTTAAATTAAATTAAATTAAATTAAACTACAGTAAATTAAAAACATACAGTTGTTTAACTATAATTAATTTAAAATGTAACAAAATATTAAATATGCAAATAAAAAAAACCAAAATAAACTAAACAAAAGGTAAATATGAAAAATAAAAAAACAAAACAAAACACAAAATATAAAATATGCAAATAAACAAAAAAAGCGTAGAATTCAAAAACATCTGCGCACTAGCTCATTAGAAAAACAACAACGAACAAGTTCACTCATGCACACTAGTTCATTAGCCACATCCAGAGCACTGGTAATTTGATGAGCAGAGCAGTGGTAAATCAAGGAATAGGGGATACCATTCTAGAGGATACTAGCGTTCCCAGTGGAGGCAATCCAACTGTAGTCCAAAGGATAACAAAACAATCCGGCCGCAATCCAGAGGATAACAAAACAATCCGGCCACAGTCCAGAGGATATCGGCGTTCCCAGGGGAGGCAATCCGATCGCAGTCCAGAGGATAACAAAGGACCCAATGAATTATGTAATCCCATTAACCCTTGCAGAGTAGGAATTTGGGAAAATACGTCAAACTTCTGAACCAATACGAATTCAGTACAGTCATACTAAAATTATAATTTTTTTGTTATGCTACCATCACTTCTATTATCGGTGGATCTAGTAAGGGTTTTATATTATTGGAGTGTCTGAACCTCCTCCTTAAATTTGGGGAAAGACATATGGGTTTAGCACTACAAGCCAGTCGTGCTCTTGTATAATTTTCTAAATTATGGCACAATTTGCAAGCTTTTGTAATTGTATTCTATTTAATGGTCTGGAACATTGTGCAGAGTCCTATAGGAGCTATAATATGAACTGGTTCAATCGATTATGTGGAAACTTTGAACCTGAGACGTGTTTCTTCTAAGCATTTAATTTTGCTTTAATAATTAGTTTTACCTTGATTATGGCACAAATTACAAGTTTTTGTTATTTTATTCTATTATATGTATGGAACATTCTATAGAGTGCAAGCTTGTGTAATCTTATTCTGTTTAATGGTCTAGAATAGAGTCCTCTATGAGCTATAATTTGAAATGATTCTATCGAAATTTTAACATGATCCCTCTTTCTCCTTTAAAGACGCATTTAATTTTTCTTTGATTGTCAGTTTTACATGGATTATGGCACACTTTTCAAGCTTTGTGATTTTTTTCTATTATCGGTCTAAAACATTTTGTAGAGTACCATTGGAGCTGCAATTATAATGACTGTGTACAATTCAACCTAAGACCTATTTCTCCTTTAAAGAAGCATTTTATTTTATTTTTATGCTCACTTTTACCTGAATTACAACACACTTTGCAAGCTTTTCCCATTTACTGGTTTGGATTTTGGAACAATGTATAGTTCCCTGGCACTTGTGGGCTATAATTTGAATTGACTCCAGTAAATTGACCCTCATACCTCTTTCTTCTTTAAAGACACATTTGATACAACTATTATTTTTCAATAACACTTATATCTTTTTTCCTCTATTTGGAATATACCATGGTAGTTAGTGTGGTCGCCTGTGTTTGGAATATCTCAAAGATTCCGAAGATTATCAAGAATATTGTAGCTTGCGTGTGTCTTCATCAAACCCTCTGCAAGGATTTGTTTCTTAAATATATTCTCTATAATTTCGATCACATCATATCTTCCAAAATACTATCCTAAAATCCTTCTCAACATATGCAGAATTCCCTTTATAAATTTATGTTTATTAACTTCCTGTAGCTTACTCTTTTATTTCACCAAGACTATACAGGCATACTTTTCTAACTTTTGGCAGACTTATATTTTTCACATCTTGACCATCTTTAAACAAACTGAGGGTATGGCTAGGTATCCAACTCAACTAGGAACAAGACCATGTCACCTTAAAACCTTACTGACAAACACACAATCTCTGGTAGTCACTTTAAAATGGTATTTCAAACTGCTCAATTCAACACTTAGTGAATTTTGTCAAGCCTTAGTCATTACTATGCTAGGAGGCATTTTGGCAGGCTCATATCTCACACGTGTGAACACCCAGAGGGAAATTGAGATCATGAGTGGATGCCCAGACCATCAAAGAATAGACCCATTATATTTGATGAATTTATCAGTTAAAGAGCTGACTTTGGTGTGCATTTCCAAGTGGGCTCTCAACCTCCTGTTTTCAACACTCGGTCAATTTTTCATATTTTTGGATATGCAAGCTAATGTTTTTACCTCTTTTGGCAAGCTGATATTTTTCTCATGTGGTCACCATAAGAAAAACTAAGAACATGGATGGATAGCCATTTCATTAAAGAACATGCCTATAAATTCTGATAAATTTATCGTCACTCAGACAGGCTTTGGCAAGCATTTCCAAATTCCTCTTCAACCTTGTGATTTGGCACTTAGTCAATTTCTTTAAACCTTATGTCTCAAAGGTGATTTCAAATTTTCATCAAACTTGGAGTGTAAGACATCCAATGGATGGAGGACAACCAGATGATTCCATTAATACTAGTTTCATCCTCTGGAACTACACTCTCTCTCCTTGTGAGGCATTTTACTGAAGTATGATGTAAAAGCTACTTAAGACCTTGTTTTGGCAGATCCATAATTTCTTCCTCGGGTACTTTCAGGTCAAAGTAAGAACATGGTAAGGTAGACAACATAGTGACCTACAGGATTCCCATTTCGTGCAGGCATTTCTTTCAACCCACAAATTATGGCTAGCATTCTTCTAGAGCGACTTGTCTAATTTGACCAAAAAGAACTTCTTTTGGGAGGCCTGTATCTTCTTCCTCAAAGTGTTGTTCTAAGAACTGGTTCCATGGTTGGATAGCTACTTCAACCAACTATGGGATGACAGGCCATGGTGGGTATTTTCTCCTTCTTATGAAATATGGTGGGCATTTTCATAAGACTACTTCTTTAGGACAATTTTCCACCACTTAGTCTTTTTCCAACATTATCATAGATGCCTATGCCCATCAAAATTTCTTTTGTCATTAATGAACATCTATAGGATATGTCTGTCCACAATCATTAGTTCACCAAATGTCACCAATTCTCACGAATACCTATAATTGGTCTAAATTTCGTGACATTTCACAATGTTATCCTATTTTAAAAAATCAGGCACATAGTTAGAGAAGGAGTACCTTGCATAAGGAAACTTGCATACCAAACCACTGTGGAAGAGGGAGTGTTAGACTAAACTCATCAAGTTTCAATGGGAAATCCATGAATGAAGCTATATGACCACTACCCATTCCAAATTTAATCCCCAACATGATCTATATGAGGGGGACCCCATACCTCTTTGCATGCATTAGCTAGTCAAGTGGCCCAAGAAACACACTTCTATATCTGTGTTGTGAACACATTCCAAACCAAATCAAACCGTGTCTTATACTAAAAAATAATTCAAATATAAATAACTCTAAAAGAAATTACACCATTGAGAGAAAAATAGCTTTTGGTAATTTTTTTGGGAAGAAAAAACTTTTGATATTAAAACATTACAAGTAAATATATTTGCACGCTAAATTATATCCGCTTGGTAGCTTATATTCTTTTTTTATCGAGTGTAGGTACCACCAAATAGGTATCTATTAGATCTACCTTCCTCGAATGATGGTTAAGATATAATAGGAGAGGTTGAAAGTGATATGTGTTGTACTATATCTACCGGTTCTATATCAACTAGATTTGAAAAGGTAAGGAAACGATTTCGTAGACGCATGAAATATTTTATTGCCAATGGAGGGTTATGTAATTATGATGTTGAGAGTATACATGACATTGAGTTTTCCTTGAGGTATAGACATCTAGTGCAACGATGGGTACCTAATAAGCTACCTTAAGTGGACACAGATTTCTTCATCAATGGGAGGATGTATCGCATTGCTCCTTCGTCCTTACATGGATTGCGACTATTTTCCATGGATGGCATAAAGGTTGGCTAACTGAATTGATGGAGCATGTCGGACCATTATACAGATACAATAACTGGTTGATCTTGGCCAAATATACTCGAAGTATGAGGAGATATGGAGTTGCCACAAATTATATACAACTAGAAGAACAAAATAAAAACAAAGGGGTGATTATGTATATTGATGGGAGACCAAAAGCATCTGGAAACGTTGTTGGCTTTGTAAATAGTACACACCCAATAATAGCAACTAAGCAACCGAATTGTGAATTTGAGGGACGTGAAGAACATCGTCTATTTGTATGTGCAACAAAAACAATACTTCTAGGTGAAGAGTTGTTGATCGATTACAACTTAAATCGAATAGATGTGGCTTCCATGGTCCAGGGTAACCATGGAAGGTCACACACCATGCCTCATCAGGTAAATGCTAAATATAGTAACTAAACATGACTACAATAACTAAATGTTTCTATTTTTTTGTTAACATTCCATTTCCACCATTGGCATTCGCTTTTTTTGTGCATATTATGAATATTTCCATGTGATAACATGCTTATTACACTATTATGCTTATCTCAATTTTTTTTATGTTACAATTATTGACTCAACTTTTATTGATTGATTTATTTTGTCAGGGTTGCAGCAGTGGAAAGCCACATGCTTCTTCCACGGTCTAGGGTGACCGTGGAAGGCCACAATCTATGCCTCACGAGGTAAATGTTAAAAATAGTAAATAAATATGGCGTCAATAACAAAAATTTTCGATTTTTTCAGTTAACATTCGATTTTCACTATTACCATTCGCTTTTGTCGTGCTTATTGTGAATATTTCCATATGATTACATGCTTGTTACATTGTGGCAGGGGTCTGCTCATCCCCATGGAGCAGAACATGTATCTCCTCCTTTGGAGGTAGAAGTAATTATTATTGCAGTATATCATTTTTGTTTATGTTACAATTATTGACACAACTAAATATAGTAACTAAATATGACTACAATAACTAGAAACTCCAACCCCAGAAGATTTCCATGTGACAACATGCTTATTACACTGTGGTAGGGGTTTTCCTATGGTCGGCATGCAATAGCATGCATTTCCTCTACTTCCATGGTCAAGGGTGACCGTGGAAGGTCACACTCTGTGCCCCATCAGGTAAGTGTTAAATATAATAACTAAATGTTGACATTTTTTCTGTTAACATTCAATTTCCACTATTACCATTCTCTTTTTTTGTTCTTATTGTGAATATTTCCATATGATGACATGTTTATTACATTGTGGTAGGGGTCTTCTCATCGCCATGGAGCAGAACATGTATCTTCTCCATCAGAGGTAAAAGTAAATATTATTGCAATATCTCATTTTTGTTGATGTTACAATTATTGACTCAACTAAATATAATAACTAAATATGACTACAATAACTAGAAACTCCAACCCCAAAATATTTTCATGTGACAACATGATTATTACATTGTGGCAAGAGTCTCATGCCCATGTTCGTCATGGAACAGAACGCATGTCCTCTACTTCTGAGGTAAAAATAAATATTATTGAAATATCTCATTTTTTATTATGTTACAATTATTTTCATAAAGTTTATTTATTGATTTATTGTGTCAGGGTGGTGCCAGTGGAAAGGCACCTACTGCTTCCATGGTCCAGGGTGACCATGGAAGGTCATGCTCTGTGCCCTGTCAGGTAAGTGTTAAATGTAATAACTAAATGTTTCGATTTTTTCTGTTAGCATTCGATTTCCACTGTTGGCATTCACATTTTTATGTGCTTATGGTGAATTATAGATTTATTTATCGTGTTAGGATGGGGATCGTGGAAAGGCACCTACTGCTTCCACGGTCCAGGGTGACCGTGCACAATCACCCACTAGAAGTAGATCAGTAGGGGGTGACCATGAGAAGTCACCGACCACAACACTGCATCAGGTAAGTGTTAGTTCTTAATAGTAACTAAATTTCATTACAATAATAATGTTTGGATGATGTTAAAATAATTTTTCTTAACTCTATTGTTTGATGAATTTAGTCCAGTGCACTTCATCTGGGTAATGAGGAGCTTGAGGATGAAATTTAATATTCCATAGACCCAATGATACTATAAAGAAGGACCTGAAAAGGTAAACATAGAAATGATCTCCTTGGCTTGCATAAGGCCCATGGCATAGGAGATCAGGGAAAGGATTGAAGAGTTGAAAGAACAAATAAAATATTATGGGGTAAGTGGCATATTCACATATTTTTTTAAGCTATGACATGATTTCATATTTGATATTATGTTTTCTATTTTTCCAATTGATCTGATAAAGTAAATTTTTTCATTTGTAGGAGTTTTTACAACCCATGACTAGATAAATTGTCGAGACAGGTATAGGTAGCAGTCATGCTCCAATGAAGCAACAACACCGGCAAAGCAATGTAACAATGAGGATTTTTCACACTCCTTCGGTTGGCCTTGAATCCATTGATGAGGGCACCTATTTTGATCAGCATGACATGCTAGAGCATGATGAGACAAATCCTAGGACTCCACATGACTCCAGAGATGAACATATTGTAGATTACTAGGAAACTTTTCATGGAGCAGCACGAGTTAAAAGCAATAGATCACTAGATCTAAGATTTCTGATGGATGATGCTTGTGTTCCGATCAAGATTCAAAATATTGTAGGTATTTAATAATTAATTTAGTCATTTTAATCATGAAATTGAAATGGACATAGCTTGAAATTATTATAAATTAATGGATTACAGGTTTCTACAGGAAACAATGGTTTGTATAGGAATTTGAATGACAAAGCATTGGAGTTGTTTGGCACCACCATACGCACACAGTGGAATAGACAAGATAGCGCAAAGAGAGATGTATTGATATACCACATGTTAAACTTGTTTGGTGATACATTCAACAAGAAATTGGTTGCAAAGTTAGCCGGTGAGAATTTAAATTATACCAAGGCCCAATATAGGGATAAATTGCAACTTGACCTCAAGCATGAGCACCCTCCCATGGTTCTGGAGAAAGAGTGGAAGGAACTCATAGAGGATGCAAAGGAGAACTTGCTAAAAATACAAGGAAAAAAACCACGGCCCGGAAAAGCAAGGTACAACACATATAATATTTTTAGTGAAATATGCTCATTTATTTTTTTTGTTTTTGTTTTAAGCAAGAATTCTGATATCTAACGTTTTTCAAAATTTTCATTTATAGGCTACCGAACACCTCCAAAGCAACCAAGGCTAGAGTGGAAAAGCATAGGAAACATAGACTGGGCCAGGGTGGCTATAGAAAACTAAGAGCCCAAATCGTAAGAATTAAATGATTAAATGTGGGGAATATTTATTTCAAAGTAACGAACAAATATTTGTTTTTGATAGATGGAATTTGATATGTTTTATGCATTGTAGGGAAATACGTTCCAAGATGTTGCCACTGAGGAAGACCTAAAGCTTGGTTTCAAGTATGGTTTTAAAAGTGTCATTGAATATCGAAAAATCTTGGGGAAGACTCCAATCTCCCCAATGACGTAGATGCAACTAAATAAAATGAATAAGGACATCATTGTAGTATACTATTAAAGTCTATTCAGTTTTTATTATATCACCCATAATTAAATATTTATGTTTTCTTTTAAGCAACAATGCAACCGCAACACTGAATCCAGCGGTACTCCGTGCGTACAAGATGCTATTGGGGTGTGCATGTCACATGATAGTGGGGAGCAGAGTGGCCATTCTAGTATGTGTGCTTTGAAAATATAAATATCTACTATGATTATAGATATTTATTTCCTGACGTATACTTTTAAATTTTCTTCTTTTGATCGAAGACTGTGAAGCTCGGGAGGATGAAACGCAAGAGGAATTAGCAAGTAGAGAAACAATTAGCACACCAGCTGTCACATCTACACAGACAAGTAAAGAGCAATACTATAATTTTAATTAAAATTATGAACTATTAATTTCAATAATATTTCAACATATCGATATGCCCATTTTCGTTGTTGCGGTTCACACCCCTTCAGAACTGCCTCCACGCCCTATTCAATGACATACAAGAAGTATGATACATGAGGGCATGGAAACACCAACACTAGAAGAACATGGCTTTGTAGATAATCCACCAAATGATGATGATAATATCCCAATTATCGTCAGTTATTTCAATGCAAAAAAACATAAATCAAAGAAAAAGTAGATGTATAAATTCATGACTTGTATTTGGATGTATATAGATGTTGTTAGTCTAAAACAATGTTTATATGAATTACCTCATTATGCTTCAATGTTTTTATGTTTATATGTTTTGGAGACTAGCCTAGTTATGCATGAATGTTTAATTTTTTTTATGTAAACAACATCATTTATTGGGTATGGGGAATTGAGAGCGATGTGAGGGGGGGGAGGGACCATATGAGATTCCACCTTCACGTGGTTGGCCCTGTTCAATAGGGAATATCAAATTGTTCTTGAAACAGAGAGGAGCTCAATAAGGTATAAATACTCTTTTATTACTATGTATTAAAGATGGTTGTAATTTTTTAAATGCATGTCTATTTCTTAAAAAATTGTTAATAAATTGAACATTTCACGGTTCATTGATTTCTACAGGACTTTGTAGTAGGATTTAAAGGACTGTTTATTTGCTGAAATATTATTTACTCATATAAAAATTCTATCTTTGATGATTTATGCAGGTCTTGGTGATGGAAATGCATCTCGTGGACAACTCTTATCAAGTTCTATGGGCGAATGGATCTTGTGAAAGGACAATGATAAGGTAAGGGTTTTGACGTGTTCTTTATCCTTAATGTGTTTGTATTTATCCTTAAATTCTATTTCAGTCTATTAAGATACAAGAGATACAACCAATAGTAAATAACTAATTTAGGCTATCATCCAAACTAGGAGACAACCTTCTACATAAAACACAAATGCTTCTTAGCAACATAGAAAAATAGAAGAAAAATCACGTAGAAGAAATTAGGCTTTTTTCAGCCCTTCTTCCTATAATTTCGGCATGATGAAACCCTAGGTTAAGGAATTTTAATTTTTCAAACCCTAATTGTTCATCTATCTTTCGAAACTAAATTTTCTGATTTGTATACTTGCAAATATTATTCTTAGGTTATTTTTGTTTCTCTTAGGTTTTAGACTTAATTTTTATTTGTTTTTGTAACTTTTATTTTATAAAAAAAGAAATCCCTAAAAAAAGAATTTATGTGTAAAACCCTAAAAATGCAGACCTGTTGCTCCCACAATCCAAGCCCTCTCCTTTATCAAACACAGGTCTGCAATATGTATTGTAGACCTTGTATGCCCTAGCTGCCTTCTCTGCACACTCAAAACAGAAAACAAGTTAGTATTTCAAACTATTTATATAGTGGTGTATTTTGTATAAATATATCTTATTGATTTGATTAGTTTTCTACCCTATTCGCATTAGTTTTCTAGGTAAATGTAAGTTTGATTTTTTTACTGAGATATGGAATCTTACATCTCTGAATGCACAGTAATATAATTCTGACATTATTTTACTGAGTATTGTTTTGGATTTTCTTAGTACTAATTATTGCTATTGAGAGCTGGGTGATGGTAAGGGACTTGATGATTTTATATTTCAAGGCTTACATATAGGATCGAGTGACTGATAATAACATTATGGTTATCTTGGCACTAAGTTTTCATTAAGTTAGTATTTTATATCTATGCTATCACATACACAGATATGGAAATCATATGCTAAATGGCACTTTAAATGGTTAACATTGGTTATTGGTTGCACTATTTTACACGTTCTCATTACTGTAATGATAAACTTTTAGTTGTTGCATGGCACATATGTCGACCATAAATTCATATGTCTAGATCTTCAAAGGTAGCAGATAAAGTGATGTTATTACATGAGGAGTGTCTCCAAGGAAATTATGATGGTTTCTAAACTACAAATTGCATGCTCAACTGTGCAACCTACTTCTCAGTGCTAAAAGGTAATTTGTGATGAGTTTTTTGCTACATGAGATCAATCTAGTAATAGAATAGAAATAAGTTGTCAATTCTTTGTTGACTAACATGTCTCTTTCCCATCATGTGCTTAGGGGACTGTTTTTATCTTATGGGCATATTTGATACTAACTTGACAAATTTTGTCCATGCTTGAGATGGTTGCATAAGAAGGATACAGTTTTCATATTCACCTCTTCCAATAATGAGATACATCAAAACAACTTACCACCAGTTGGCACTACAAAGATCCTACACAGATTTTCCAGGTGAACAACTACTCTTTTTCCCTAGGGGTTGAGTTATTTTTTTATTATTTATTTATTTTCAATAAAGACAAACTCAATGCACTGTATGTTTTTTGTAGTATGATGAATTATCACTAGTACCTCTTCACACGTAGTAGAGCAAGTGATGATATTTTACGAGGAGTGTCTCCAGGGAAAATTTGATATGGTTTCTAAACCACAAATTGCATGCTCAACTATGCAACCTGCCTCTGATCAATGCCAAAAGGTGATAAATGATGAATTTTTTGTTATATGAGATCATGCATAGTAAAATAATAGAAATAAGTTGTCAATTTTTTGTTGATTAACATGTCTCTTTCCTATCATGTGCTCAAGGGACTTTTTTTTCTTTCGAGCATATTTGGTACTAACTTTGACCAATTTTGGCCATGCTTGAGGTGGTTGCATAAGAAGGATCAGGTTTTAATTTTCATCTCTTCCAAAAATTGCAGGCTTGACCTTCTATGGCTTCACTTACACATGCGGGATTCCTCAGTCTTCAAAGCTCGGGCTCCCTTCATCTTCAGAACATGGGATTCCTTTACTTCTGACTTGTGAGCTTCTTTAAGCTTCTGCGGGTATCTACAGGCCTCTGCAGGCTTCTTCCAAGATTTGTGGGTATCCTTCCAAGCCCCAGTGGGCTTAACCTGATTTTGGATCACAATAAGTTGATCTGAGCCCAGTGGTGCCTACGTCTTTTATCGATGGTATTTTTATAGATGTACCCCCTACCTTATCATAGATATCAGCTCTCAGTGGTGCCTAGAATATCATTTAATTAATGTTTATACGATCCCTATGGTGGTTACAACGTGTTTTATCGATGGTATTTTTATAGACGTACCCTCCTACCTTGTCATAAAATCCACCCTAAGAGGTGCCACTTTAGCCTCTAATTATGTATTTTAGCCAACTATTATGAATTTGTGCATCCTAATCGGAAAACAATTTTTGAGGAAATAATTAGGGTGCTTAGGGGCACGGTAATTTTGGGAACTTTTTAAATCATTATGCCTTACTTTTTAGTGTCAGTTAACACTTTTTGACCTCACCCCTGAACTTCCCATTTATATTTTTTTCCTTTTACTTCAATATGTTTTTTCCCATATCTTACTTTTTCAATATATTTGTTTCCTATAAATCACCTTTCCTGTGTTATATTTTATCCATTTCATTGTCTTTAAAATATAGTATGTATTTATTCACAAGCACTTATTGAAGATCCAAAACCGTGGAAAGGAAGGTGCTTTTCCACGGTTTTTTAATTTTTTTTTGAAACCTACAGGTTTCGTCTTAATATCGACCAACTTTCATCGCGAGTACTGCAAAATCATTGAAACCTAGGGTGGCTTTCCAAGAATACTGTCGCTATAGAGATGCAGTTTCATGGAACAATTACCATTCAACTTGTAGATTTTGTCGAAATTGTTTAGTTTTCCATGGTTTTGCGTGGAAGAAACTTTTGTTCCAATTCCAAAATTCGTTGATAGAGTGACAAACTTTCGTCGAATGTGTTCCATGGTTTTACGTGGAACCTAAATTTTGTCTAGCAATTTTTTGCCATATTTTTGTCGTTCTAGGGATGACATATTGGTCGATAGAGCGACAAACGCATGGAAGATATTTATGTTCAAATTCCATAATTCATCGATCGAGAGACAAAAAAATTTGAACATGACCAGATAGCAATTTTTCTCTTATGTATTAGTGCCACAAGACATGAAAACCTAGGCATTACGTAGCAGGAGGTATGGCTATTTGAAAACAGGCATATCTCTTGAAGTGCTTCACATCTATCCCCTAATGGCTAGTGTTTTCCTGGTGTAAACACCCATGATGACACAAGAATGTAAAGGCATGCTCACCAACCATCAACACTCCTTAACAGACGAGCTTCTCAAACCAAACAGGAATTGCAAACTGCCAGAAAACTCAAGACCTTAAGCAAACTAACGCTTTGAATTTCTTCCTCAACATTCAATCATTTCTTGTTCTTCAGCGATTCAGGAGGGTGGCGTTTATATAGGATGATGAATATGAGAACGGAGACAACTAGTCAGCATTAACACACACTTATTAGTTGGTCATCATAATCGTCACACGAGTGGACACGTGGATGAGGGATCTCCATTTATTGTTGAGAATTTGATCAAGCCACCTCCTGTGATGTTGCGTTGCCGTCCATATGGATCACTGCATTTGAACTTGACATCCTTTTCCCTTCCACTTATGTTGACAGTGGTATTCATAACAGTTTTGGCTGGTTGCATCTCTTTGCTTTGTGTAAGGGTCAGATTCGCCACTTCAAAAATCCAGGCTTCATGATCTCCCATTGTTTCTTACGTAAGCCTCATGATGGATCTCTAGAGTCAGGAGGGCTAGTGATGTCATGGGAATCATTTTCACATAAGGAATGCCACAAATAGCGTCGAGGGATATGATTATTGGTCAGATCGTATGTGAGGATATCCTTTCTGTACCAAACCTGACCAGGACACGACCTTTACCAAGTTGAACAGATTCTAGATCATCGATCTGAACCCATCCTTCATCCATCATACACGTGTACATGGCCTCCCCTCTTTTCCATTTTAAGAAATGCTCAGGGGTTTTGAGAATGCTTACCTTGCCCATATGCGTAGCGTTTCAATCTTGTTCATGCTGGTGCTTCACACATTTAGTCTGGTTATCGTTAGCTCTATAGCTCAGAACGAACAAAACTTTTCAACTCCAAGTGGATCCTTTGCTTTGCAATCTGATCATTTGCTACACAATATCTTCGCACCAAAAATCTAACACTAACCACCTGCATAGTTCGATTCAGGAGAATCAACAATGACCATTGATCAATAAATAGCCTTCATCGGGACCAGTCAACTCTGAAAAACTTAATACTTTGTCGATCTTCCCTCCTTCAATCAATCGGGCACCTTTATATTGCAGAATTTACCATGTCCATCAATCCACCCTGACCTCGCATCGTAACCATTGATCATTGTGGCCCCTACCACCTTTCGCAATTCGAGATCATAACTTTATCCGTGCTAGTTTAGATTGTGGAATTGACTACAACTGTAGATCTATCTCCGCCTTTACTTTAGTCGTCCGATCCTTTCTTCCTTTAACATATTCCGTGATTTGGGAAAGCTTCTCCCTTCGCACATGTTTATCAAGCGGAATCCCTTAGAGCCGTTGATCTGGCTTTGCATTGATCTCAACCCTCCAACATTTCTCCCCTTTAACTAACTTTACAAATTCAAAGACCGAATCTTACCTCGCATCTCCTATTGGTAGAATGTCTTTCTATCATTGATCTTCATCACCTTGCATATGTACTGTTGAAACTAAACACATTTCATCCCTAACCCAACGTTGCATGCTTCAATCCATAGAATGATCTATCTCCGTAGATCAGGATCCACTTTCTATCTAATTGCTCTTGATGACGAGACTCACTGACCATATAACCTGAAAGGCACTCCCACAAAATCCCTCAAATAAGATCATTTTCAAACCCTTCAATTCTATAACTCAGAAATTTAAACATAGTGCTAACAATTGGCTCCAGTAGAGATGTTATCCTCCCAGCAGGGTAGCAAAGAACCCCATAGACCAGGTACCAAGTCCATTGGGTTTCTCTTGGTCTTTCTCATGGGATACTCAATCTAATCTAAGATAAACCATAAATTGAACCGCTCTGTAAGCAAGTTTCTGCCAACCTATAAACTGTCACCTGGCCATACTCTAAAAATTGAAAATGATTGTAACTGCAGACTTTAACCTATAACTAGACTGCACTTGAAACAAAAACTAAATTGAAAACTGTTGATAAAAATGCTTGACATGTTGAGCTTATTCATACCTACCCTACTTGACTGAGCACAAATATCCAATCAAGTAAACTCTGACTTCCAATGAATCCAATCAAGCAATTTATCTAATAATTCTTCTTCTTCTTCATGCTTGATTAAAAACAAAGATGATAGACATAATGGAAGAAGGTTATAATAAATAAATTGATCTATGTAGTAGATATATAACCCGGCATTACCATTACCCAGCCCCTCCATGTATTCTGCCACCGGATCATAGAAATACTCTGTCATTTGCCTACTAAAGGAAAACCATCCAAAATGTAACCCCTCTAGCATATTCTCAAATTGATCCCCAATAGAACTCTGAAAGGAAGTATCCTCGTTGATTTCAAATGAAGTATCCACAATTTCATTCACACTTTCTAAATTTAAAACTTCACCTTCCTTATATGCCTCAGCAGAACAATATTTTGATGAGAATTCCTTCGTCAATTATAAATATATAAAGAGAATACAATACAAGAGTTTATCAACTCTAAAGAGGTTGTGCCAATGGAGAAGGGGTCCCTAACTATTCAGGAATTCTAAGAGGGGGATCAGATTTCCAGTATGGATTTGTCTCATTATTAGTTATTTCCTTCCATTGTAGAATTCTGATAGTGGAATCTTAGTAGCTTCTTGACTTTTGGTTTTTGTAATAGAAGTGGATCTAAAAGGATCTTTTTATGAGAAGAAAGGTTGTATCAAAGGACCCTAGGAGAATGTGCATAATTGCACATAGGACAGAGGAAGTTATTTTTGGAGCTGCATTTTTTGCACAAGGACCAAAATACATGCAATAAGTCCTTTCCATGGATATTGATGTATATTTTTATTTCACTTGAAATATCGAATATAAAGATTTAATTCTTGGGAAAAAAAGGTTTGAGAAAGATTTTTTGTTAATCAACATTAAATTTATTATAAGTTTATTAATCCTTTTGTATTAAATATTATATTCAGCCAAATCAGATGGACAAATGGGACAATGTTGCGTAGTAGAATGCACCTAGCCTCTCTTAGTAAAAAATTTAGGGAAAACTCAAGATGGGATTAAGTTTCTTGTATTCCTAATAGTCCATAGATTTGGAAATGTAAGGGTATGTCTCCAAATTATATGAGTGGCACCACCATACAAAGGACGAACGAAGATCCCTAGTGCCATCTTCATTATTACCTAAATAAAAACAGACCCTTAGCAAGCTATTATCCCCAATTTAAGAAACCATCCCAATAATCAATCTAAAAACATAATCTAACTCAAGCCTCTAACTCAACCAATTAACAAGATCAAAACAAAAATTCCTCACACATAAACAAACAAAAATAATGAAAGCTTGAAAAATATTTCAACAAAAAGGACAGAATTTGAGCAAGAGGAAAATGGGATCTATCATCCAGATGGATCATGCTTTGGCCTCTAAATCAATGCAAGTCATCATGCAGAATAGGTGGCAGAGTTTCACCTAGATCCTAATATTGTAGAGTGGTTCATAAAAAACACATTACAGGTATCAGAATGTGAGTGTAATCATGTAGCCTTTCTATGTTTTGTTGTGCTCAGTCAATCCAAGACAATCAATTCCACGGAGGTTAGGTAAACCTCATGGCCAACAAGAGACCATTGGGTAGTAGAGAATGGAAGGGGATACTGTGCATCTTGCTGAGGACACCAGTTTGGTCAATTGATATAGTATCCACATCCATATGTAAGAGGTTTCAAGTTCTAATTAAAAAGATCGACAAATAAGTTAATGCATGGAAAAATACCCAATGTATAGGATTCTCATAAGTCACTATGAATGCAGAAATGATCCACATGCAAGGTATTCATTCTTCACTCTGATCCTTGACAATTTTCATCATTAATTTTCCAAAAGTAAAAAACCACAGTAAGCAAAAATAAAATGAGTTGCTTGTTTATAACACTGGAAAATAACAGATATCAAGCTTACCTCACCAGCAAGACTATATTTTGCACAGTGAATAGCATGATGTGATGCTCCTTCGCCCTTAACAGCGTCTCTAGCATTCCTTCAAAATTGTCCTTGGCAATTGCTGCTTCTGTATCTCCACTAAGTGTCCCTCCAACTGATTTTCGCTCTTAGCTTATTTTACCTTCTTCACTTGATTCTAGATCCATCGTATTTGGCAAACCCCACTGCTGCACATTAACTCTAGGACTTCTTGATTCTGTATGGGAAATGGCATCCTTTGTATCCTCAGTTTCCTCACCATCCATGTGAAGTTGGAGTGGTGAACTCTGATCTGAACAACTCCCTCATATTGGTGAAGGACTGGAAATAAACATAATAGAATTGTGAGTTTCTTCAAATGTAATAGAATGTGGCAGAGCTTCAGAACATGCTTGTTCTTGCTTAGCTTGTGCAACTGCTATAAGATGATTCATAGATGTAGATGGGGTAGCAATGTCAGAATCATTTGACTGAGTTATGAATTTTGTTTCTTTTGCAGCATCATATCTGTAACAAAAGCCAAAATGATAAGAACAAGGACAATATGAACATTAATAAGTGGGAATCTAAATATAATAACCACGGGCAAGGAAGCAGCGCCATAGGCGGAGGTTACAGGGACGGTTTACTCAGTTATAGAGTTCGCACCACCTATAACAGGAGCAGCATATAAAGTGACAAATTCAATTGGCTTAGTAGCCTATGAACCAGAACCAGATACAGATCGAGTGGAAGCAGCATCTCGCCCAGATCCATACCCATGACCATCAGCAAAGGGAAATCTCGTTGATCCTATCATTTCTGAACCAGGAGTTTCTCCAGTTTTTTTCTGCAGCTTCTATTGATCCTGTTAATGCAGCAGATTAAGTCGTGGATTCGGTTGATCCACCAGTAAAATAACCAGCCTTTTATTCAGCAGCAGCGGTAGATCTACCATTCTTCGCTATTTATTCTTTAGTTGTTTATGCAGTCGATCTAGCACTATTATTATTACATATATAAATACATCCAACAAGCCATTTATCTATCCTTAATAAATTTTAGAAAATCAATACTTCCACCAATCGACTTATTTTGCATGGGTCTACATAGTTCTATGTGAACTAGTTCTAGATGCTCTTTGGCTCTGTAGGAGGCTTTTGGAAAGTTGTCTCTTTGATGCTTTCTAAGAATGCAGCTTTCACAAGGGTTGGTTTGTTCACTCAAGGTTGGCAGTCCCTTAACCATTAACAGTTTTTGTAGAGTACTGAGACTCCTAAAATGTAGGTGACCATACCTAGACTGCAACACTATATTCTCATTTGTGCTTGAGACGAGGTGAGATGAATAGTCGTTCTGGAAGAGCCAGATGTTCGGGAGGAAGATTAATATGATTGAGATCGAGACCCCGAAGTAGAACCAGAAGTTGATCCAGCACCCTTTCATTTATTTATGAATTAAACTTTGATATATCCTTGCTTTGGGTAGGGAAGAGAGCATAGAGAGAATAGAGGGTGGATCCAAAAGATATATATACTCCCTCACTTAGGTACTAGACTTGGTCCCGAGCTCGATCTTTGCTATCCATCAACGTCAAAATCCAACCAGCTTAGTCAAACCAGTGACGTCCATTAGATCCAATGCTTGCCAGTTTGAGTGTTTTCCTTATATTTTATGGCTCTTGGGTCAGAAACAAGATCCATTAATCCATGGTCCGTAAGGATATGGTATGGTCCCGAGCTCTTCAGGGGTAACCACAAATTACTTCCTGTGTTGGAATGGACGAACACACTACGTAATCTGTAGGGCAGTGTTGAGCAGGGGATATTTACCTGTGACTTATCATTGAGCAATCCTTTCATGCCCACCCATTCCATCCACCCCCAAGGGTTTCGCACCTACAGAGTCTCCCCTCCTCTGATGTCGTCGAACTGTCTTCCCTTTTCAGATTAATAACGTGAAAACACCTGGCCTCCAAGCAATAATTCTAGTAATTCTGGAAGGAAAGTAGGAATGGACTACAAGGATACTTTTGCTTTAGTGGAAAAAATTAACACAGTTCGACTTGTATTGTAAATTGTTGCAAGACACTCTTGATCAGTACATTAGATGGATGTAAGGAGTGAATTTCTCAATCGAGATCCCAAAAGGAAATAAAAAGGAAATCCCCCTGTTTTAAGTTCAAGGAAAGGAACATATAGTAGGCAGGTTTCAGAAAGCCTTGTATGGTTTAAAACAGTCTCTCAGAGCGTGATGTCATTAGTAATAATGTACTAGGTGCAAGAGTTTTATAAGACCTAAACCGCTCAAGCAAAAGAGATTTTTTCTTGCAAAGCCAAAACAAAGAAACGAGGAGGTTTTATTTATCACCAGTGTCCAGAATTTCAACTAAATGAAAGGGTTGTTATTTACATCAGAAGTGTCAAGGTTATAGGATTTATTTTCTTATACCCTTACCAGACCTAATTTACTAGATTCCTATAGAACTGATAGAAACCGCCCAATCCACCTAAATTAACTTAGAACTGTTTTGCCCTAAGAACTGGAATCATCTACTAATCAAAATTGTGGATATATATCCTGATAACCTCATTTTTTCTATAGAAAAGGCAGAAAACTGTAATTTGAAAAGCAACTGAATGAATATAATACTTACACTTTTCTAAGCTTGTTTGCTTTTCCTAAATGCAACTCTGTAGATAGTGAAACGCCATCCAATTTCATGGCAACGGTACTGTTTATCTTCAACTTAAATTTTGATGAACCTATCACCTTTTCTGATGAAGGTTCAGTGCTATATTTTATAGGGGAAACTTGATCATGCTTGCGAACAGACAACTGCTTAGCTAATTTCCCTTGGTTAAACTTCTCTAAGCCAGACTGCCCATGATCTTTCTTAAGAAATCTGCTATTTTTATTTGATGGGGTCACACAAGATTACTTCACCCTGATTGCCTTTGACTTGGATTCATATTGCTCAGCCTCACCCTTTTGTGCAACATAAGCCTTGATAGGAGGTGTGTGTGAATTGACTTTCCTTGAAGCTAAATTTGAAACATCTTGCTTCTTTGGAGAAGGCATCACTGGGGTAGTCACGCTCTATAGATTTTGTTCTTCCATATTTTGATTAGTCAATGATTCAGTAGACATTTTAGCATGTGCACTCCTCTCATCCTTTTTTCCCATCTGCCATTTATCCATATGCTTAGATGACATTGAATCTTCAAACCATGGATCCATCTGCTTCCCCTCTACCCATTTAGCAGGTTCTGAAGAAAAATTTATAAAGGATTGATATGAATATGAAGACACCACATGTTTCTTACTACCTTATGTTTGTGTTGCTTCTTTTTGGATCAATGTGTCTACTTTGACACATTCCTCATTTCCATTTGACGTCTTGTCATTATCAAATCATTTAGTATAAGATTTTTCATCTGCAGATATCTTGTATGCATCATCATGTTGAGACACACCAATTACCACTAGCTCCACTAAATTAGTCATAGCCTCTGGAACACATGCAGACATATCGTACTGAGCTCAGTGACATCATTTAGAGGGAAGCAGGGCAGCTTCATCACTCGGTAGGCTACTTCTTAAATGATATTTATCATCCTTTGGTGGCAAACACATAGGCCTTTCCATGAAAATTGAATGCATCTTCCCATGTGGAAAATCACCTTCAGTTTCAAGACTATTAGAACTTAAGATATTATTAGTTCTCAAATGAAATTCATTTAACACACAAGCATTATCCGGTGCCATATTTTCTCCATTATTGTCATTGGCACCTGTTATGCCTCCTTTATTCGAGCCTTCTACAATTTTCTTGGTTTCATCTTCAGCTTCAATTCTTGCCCTTTTTACCGAATGCAAATTTTCATCAAAGTTAAGTTTATGTTTCCTTGCCTTGATTCCTGTCCTTTTCTTTCGATGATCTAATCCAAATAATACTTCAAGAACATTTTCTTCTTCTCTACAAATGTTTATCTTTATTTGATTATCTGATCTCTTTGGTAGAGTTGATAACCCTGAATTATGTTTCTTCAAGAGCTTTCTTTTCTTCTTTAGAATGAAATTCTGATGCAAAGAAGTGCTTGGAACTACCCTAACTTCATTGTCTTTAGTCACAAATGTAGAAAGCACATGATCCTTGACATTAGGAACATAATTTTCATGAATATTTTCAAAATATTTTTCACCCTACAAATTTTCTTTATAGTATGAAACTTGAATGCTCTTTCCAGTGTTTCCATGTTTAAAATATTCAAAATTGTTGACAATGTTATATGTCACTATTTTTCTACGATCTTGGAACTCACTTTTAGGCAATAATCGAGCACCTCTAATTTCTTTTTCCATGCTTTAACTTTTCTGACCAAACTGCTTTTCACTCATGGTCTACTCTTATATAATGCTTGTATCTGGTGATTGTATCCTAATTTCTTTAAGATAAGAAGAAATATTCAAAATATTGTCTCTGTCATTATGAATATTGCTTTCACTCTCTAGTGACCTTTTAAAATATCTCTTTGTTTTCTTCAACTGTGGCTCAGTTATTAAAGATATTGCACCAGAAGAATTAGACCTCAAATGGTTCTCAAAATGGCTTGTAGGTACTGCACCAGCAACATTAGACCTCAAATGGTCCTCAAAATGGCTTGTAGGATTCTTTATCTTTAGTATGGACCTCATATTGTCGGATTTAGATGTTGATAATGAACTGTGCTTTTTAAGCCCAACCTAAACTAAATTGAGCATCTTCATGTCTTTCTTACGAGACGATATCAGGGATTTAGCAGGCTTTTTCTTATTCTCACCTACCCCATGTGTGTTTTGCCAGTTTTCTCGTCTATGTTCTTCCCTCTTAATATCATGTTTCTTGGAAAAAATTTCATAATGCATTTGAATATATGTATCTTTTTTCATTTTCAACATTTCCTCTGACTCATCAGTTGGTTCTTGGATTTTAACATTTTTTGTAAACTGTACTTTCTCTGTAGAATCCTTTAAGCTTTCATAAATACATTATCTGGATTTCCTATCATCAATCTATGGAATAAACTCCTATTTCTCTATACCTTTGTCATCATACTCCTCACATATCTCTTTCACTTCCTAAGTAAAGTCAGTTTCAGCCTTTCCTCGACATTTGGTTGACAACTTGTTTTTCAACTCAAAGGTGAATTCCTAAACATCAATAGCTGCACATAAACCATTGCAAAAGAAGCAATAAAAAAATGAAATCCATAAACCCAAACTTGCATATACTTGTAAAAGCAAAACCAAATACTATATTTTGAATACCAAGGTGACCAACTTGACATGGTATAGACCAAAGATAAGCTTATCTGACCAGAGTAATGAATGTACTGCTATGTTCACATTGCCCTCTTATCGCATTGACTGTTTAAGTGGTCTGGAATGGTTTCAGGATTCATGCATCTACTCTTAACTCTGTGGATACATCTCTGTTGTAGAGTACACCCTCTATATGTCTAATTTCTTCCATGCTCATTGTAGAGATCGAGTATATGTTTTTACAAACACTTTGCAAACACTGGGCTGTAATGGAGTGTAAGTAATTTGGTCTATGACTTTGACAAATAGTTGCAATGTATATTGTTGAATGTAGCACTAGTTGTACAATCCTTATAATGATTGTCCTTGGATGGTTTAGAAGGAAGTTATTATAGAAAATGTAACATTTACCAACCACAACATTTAAGCTTTCTAAATAAAATGCTACAGTAATAATATAAAGAATAAATCATACTTTTAATTCCAAATTTCCATATCTTGATTTTACTCAAAAATAAGGTGAATACATGCCTAGAAAATTCGATGCACTAATAGCAATGGGAAAACATGTCCTCCACAACTTCAACTTTCTCCTTGGTATTGCACAAACTAGGCATACTTCATTGAACAAATATAAATTGTTGTAGATGCCTTCCATGGGTGGTGTCCCTTCATTATGACTATTTGTGATGTATTATTCTAAGTTCTAACAAATTGTAAGTTATATATGGTATATATAATCAAGTAAATATGTTGTATTTAGTAATTGTAAAAGCATGAGAAGATAAAATACCAACAACGATGTATACATATGAGAGCACCAATCTCACCACATATGGGACCACCAATCTTACACAAGGAAATAACCTTCATCTCCCCTTACTGTGCCCAATAAAATCAACTCATTTCTGGATATAAATAAGCAGAGCATCCTGATCAAAACCTACAATATTTAGCTTCATTAAAGGGCATTCACATTCTTCCATCCACCCAGCTAGCTACACATGTTAAACTGAGAATATTTTTGCACTTTACTTTCATATTCTAGTTATGTTTGCTTGCACGACAATTAGATTGGGAAAATAATCATGTAGTATAGTGTAAATGAGTTGAATCTCATAAGTGTATTGCTACAACTATTCATGTGAAACCTATTATTCTTCTGTCGAAGGATTGTGATTCTACATAAGATCTTCTAGATGTTGATTATCATGAGAGTGCTCACTCTATAACTCAAGATATAGGGTAACTCTTCACTATCTTCATTGTTACAAATATGTAGAAACAATATCCAAATTCTCTACAGGTGGGTAGTTACGCACAAAATTTGGAATGTGTGAATTGAAATCCTAGAACTCAATCCACATGTTAGTATAAATGTATTGAAACCATCTGTAATACACTCTCAACCTTTTGTTGTACCTAAATTTGAATATCTTGTTCTAAAGTTACCTAAATAAGATTAACTTGCAACTATTGTTTGACATGTTGAATATAATAATGACACTACACTCACAATTCTAGATACAACCTCCTTAACTGTTGCATGGGACATTTGCAAAAAATAAGGTATGGACCAATACTACAAACCAATATCCTGTGTAGAATGTGTAGCGATAGCTCTTTTTGGTGAAACTAATTTAAGGGTAAACCTCTTGCAATAGACATCAAATTGTGTAGGTGGTTAGGATTGAAAATAAGATTGGACTTGGATAACTTACACCCAAGGTTGCGCAGAGACAATATTTACGCTCTACAGAAAAAGAGCATGTGGAATATATCAAAATAATGGCTACGATCAATTGGATTTGAGTCATCATTACAAGAAAGGTAAACATGGTACAACTTCAAAGGTGTTCCGTGATTGTACATATAATCATATAGGGTTCCTTTGGATCATGATATTGAAACATGAGGTGACGGGAGATTTCAAAATTTATTCATTTGAGCAATATCACATCATGAAGATAGCTTCTCATAAGCATAAAATGAAAATGGTGAATGTTCATGCAAATGGGAAAGGAAAGGGTGAATTCTCCTTTCCATTACACAAAGTAGGTTGCAGGATCTAATTTCACTTAGAGTTAAACTCATGACTTCCCAATGAAAACATTTCACCCCTTTGACTACCTTCTAGCACGTTATGGAATTGAGTAATAATTATCCAGTTCATAGATGAAATACATATAGTATATTAAGTTATTAACATGAACTAACAACAAATGTGCACACACCAACATGACTACCGACACAACACATAGCTTAATTCTTTTGAATTTTACTACAAAATGAAAAAAATGGTTCTTGATTAACAACCATGAAGCAATAGGCCAAGGAATCCAGGAATAAGCAAATATGGCACAAATAACATGATATATCAGGAACATCCTCACTTAACTGCCATTTTTTTTCTTTTGTTGTTTTCAACTCTTTGAATATATATCTTAAAAACAAAGAAGAAACAAAGATACATATCCAATGTTCAACGATATATACATGAACTTTAAATCTTATTTCTCAGATATTTTACATAAAACATAATATAAAATGCAGTAAATTCTAGTTCATAAACTTACAAATTAACATCAATAGCATTGTGCACATGAAATCAACAAGCACGACAAAGTGGGATTCCTCCTTTGGCGATTGTACCTTTGTCAAACCTCTCTTGAAATGTAACATGACCACTTAACTTTCTTAAGAACCCTTGAATTTCTTGGTTGAATCTCTTTAAATGTATCATTAGAACAAGTGGTGCCTTGCTTATAAGATATTGCTTAGTTGCTTCATGTATTATGCCCTTCACTTCAGGTTCTTTTTTCTTTGATTTGCTTTTCTCTAGTCTATTATGTTCTTTCCCAATTGACCTAAATTTTTGGGGCTGAAAATCACATTCTCCTGAAATTTCTAAACTCCCATCACCCTCTACCACTGAGCTTGTGGAAGCAAGCCTTTCAGCTACATTCATACCATCAATTTTTGGGCTGTATTCATCCCCACAAATTCCTAAACCATTTTTTTAGAGTAACCATCTTCTTGACTGCATGGAGCCCCTTAACCAGAAGAATCATTTATTTTTATATCATACGAAACACTCATAGGGATAATACCTTTCCTTGCATATCCTCTTCTCATTTGATGGTCCCCGTGGTTAGATGGTTGAGCATTGTCTGTATCATTGAAACTAGACAGAACCTCAGTCTGCTGACATTTAGTTTCCTTCTCACACTGAGTACTTCATCTTACCTTGTCTTAAACTTCATTGCATGCTCCTCTCTCACCATGTATCCGAGACTCATATGCTTATATGGCAAAAGTTCCATAACACCTTGTCGAAGTGAAATCAGCAAACTCTGTATCTCTTACGTTTTCAAGTTAGTTAGGCTTCTCTTGATTTTCCAATTCCACTTGTTTCCCACCCATCGACAATGCATCTGAAATATTCAACATTGATCTTGCAACCAACCTGCTGCTAATTCCCATGTCACTCTCTTATTTCGTTGTCCTCTTTTCAATATTATCAGAACTTTCAACAAGCTTAGAAGCACATTTCTCACATTTCCACGCATTTTATCCATTAAGGAGCTCTGACCTTGTGAAATCATCAAACAACCATCAACATAAATTGGGAAAATTGTGGCAACGATCTATTCTTCCTTTATTTCAGTAGGAATAGAGATACCCATATCCAACAAACAATAAACCACCATTTTCATCATACAAAAAATTCTCTGATTCAACCTCTTCTGATCCTTCTTTCTGAAAAACAGATATATCATCCTCATTAAACAGTTGCCCAAAACCATCAAAAGGATCAAGGTCCGTATCCATTGCGGCACTAGGATCTAACTGTTTGTCTAAGGCATCATTGGTATCCACCTAAACCAAATATGGATACTTTCTAGTTACCTTCAGCTCGTTACCAGTGACAAAATCCATTTATTTGTAAGGAAATAACAATACCTCTAAATCCCCAACCTTAGGAAGAGGATACTCTGTTTGAGAGTCATCATGCTGACTTAAATCAGATTCAGGAATGGAACTTTCTACATAATGATTCTCAACTTGTTGCACATTTTCCAACGTATCAAAAGGACCTTGTCCTTGATATAAATAATCCTCGGATCCAATTATAGATCCAAGATAATCCATCCATCCCGTATCTTTTTGTGAAATGGATTTGTTCCATCTTGTATCTTCTTGTGGACCAGATTCATTCCAATCAGTATCTTCATTCAAAGAAGGTCTATATGCGACTTTTCCTTCCAACAGAGAGGGATCATTTGTAGTTTTTATTTTGTTTCAATAGTTATATTATGCACAATAGCTGGAGAGGTTTCCTAAGAAGGTATATCTACCTATGCCTATAATTGAATCTGTAGGTATGCTTTGCGCCTCCCCTCTCCGTAGCCTATATTTCTACTAGTTGCATCATACTTCAATTGTGCTTTTGAAGATGATGGGACTCTTTTTCGAGACAAAGAGACCTTCTTTTCTCTTGGTATAGATGGGATAGGCAGTGACAAATCTAGAAACTGCTCGTACACCACCGAATAATGATCACATTTACAGCAGCGAATAGTGCTACACAGTTGACCATCAAATACTGGATTCACCAATGTTGCTATTTGATAACCACCATTCCTATGGTTTGACTTTTCATGTGTGGCACCCTCGGCTACCTCATCATTTCCAGGATTCTCATTTAAATAATTTGTGTAGATAATGTATTTTGACTTGCTTACACTTAATTCTTCTATGTGTAAGTTGTCTAGTAAACACCTCAGCAACTCATGGCTATCTTGTTACTAATATCCCCTAAATTGAGAAGCCTGAGCACAAATAGCTCCGAAAAGAGCCTTGAGGCTGATGGATCCAATCCATTTCATCCCCTTTTAAAATCCATTTTGATCTCCTTTCCCAAACCCATCTCAAATTGTTTATCCATATAGCGTCTTCAGAGCTGAAGTTATTAGTCCTTCGGGAAGTTCTCTGGGTTTCATGAAATGGTCACGAAGCACATCCAATGCAAGAAAATTCTGCATTATCAAATTGAAAAAACAAAAACTACCCCGATTCATAAGACCTCTAACTATATGGTTGCTTCTCCTATTGCATATACCATCCGT
Organism: Pseudotsuga menziesii; assembly: GCA_001517045.1. Lineage (NCBI taxonomy): Eukaryota > Viridiplantae > Streptophyta > Pinopsida > Pinales > Pinaceae > Pseudotsuga > Pseudotsuga menziesii. The sequence continues at coordinate 214,603 of LPNX010855739.1, forward strand.
TTCAATTGAACTATACGATGCAAATTTCCCGGCGATCCCCGGAACATCTTCCTCATCCCTAAACCCAATATCATTATCAACCTGTGATTGATTCAATAGTTTCTCCTACACCAACTTAAGTGGATACATCTGCAAAGTCTGATATATATCTTCACATTCACCGTGCGGTGCTATAGAATTGTCTTGCTCAATGGTTTGGTTAAGAAAACAAGTAATGATATGTTCGTCATATTAGATTTAATTGAACTTCATTGATCAAGACTATTATGATTTTTGAAGGTGATATTATTTTAATATAGTTTGAAATTGCATGGTTTTCTAACACCATTTAAAAATTTACAGGTGGAAGGAAAAGAAAATATTTCTAATACCCTTAAATGGTTAGAACATGGCCCAAGGAAATATGCAACTAAGTATGATGGCTACTTAACCAATGGGTGTAGATTTCATGTTAAAAGCATAGAAGATGTCAGGGCCACCCAAAATAGTGGTGTGTGCATAGATGCAAAAACATTAATGAGATCAAGTGCAAAGGATAAAAACCCTATACATCAAACAACAACATATTATGGAGCGATTCAAGAAATAATGTTATTAGACTAATATTTGCTGTAGTATCCATTGTTCAAATGTGATTGGATAGATGTACACAAGAAGAATGGAATGAAAATTGAGAAAATTGGTTTCACCATGATGAATCTGAAGAGATGCTTGAGTAAGGATAGAGTGCAAGATGATCTATTTATTCTAGCATCACAAGCGAAATAAGTATTTTATGTACAAGATCCAGTAGAGAATTATTGTTGTGTAGTATTGACATGCCCTCCGAAGGGACCAAGAAATTGTAATAGATATGAATTAGAATATGTAGATTTATCAAGTGTTGCATATTTTTAAGGGACAAAATTCAAAGAGGATGAAGCTATAGGTGATGGCGGCATGGATTATCTTCGACAATATTGTGAAGCAACATGGTTAAATGTTGATCAACAAGTAGCATACATGATTTATTTATCAGTTCTAATTTAAGTTGTGGCTGTGAAAATTTATATCTTAGAATATTACTTGGATTTACCTTTCATGCATAAAAATTTTTTTTCTATTATTTATGTATGGATCTTATCTGTTTTATTGTGTTATGTAACATTCATTTATTTTTACAGTAGATAGATTGGGTGTGGGGAATTGAGAGTGATATGAGGGGGGGCGGGGGAGGGGCCGTATGAGCTTAAACCTTCGCGTGGTTGGCCCTGTTTAGTAGAGAATAAGATATTCTTGAAACCAAGAGAATATCATTCAGGTATTTTCATTTTGTTTTTTAGAATTTCATATATGTTTTCATTTCATGTTTTTTAGAATTTCATTCAGGTTTTTTTAGAATTTCGTTTTTTACATAACTATCAATCGCTTATATGAACATACTGTTGGAATATATTAAACCCACTCATAACTTAGGATAAAATAAATAATCATTATTTGATTAATTATCTACCCACTAGCTTAATTAGTTGGCATCCACTTGCACCTTAAAGTCAACACATGCCATATATACCCAGAAATGCTTTATTTCTGATTTTGGTTTGATCTTGACCAGTTTATTGAATCCCATAATTAGTAACAATGCTTCACAGTAGATTCTGCTTTATTATGCTTTATCCTGCTTTTCTGTGGATAAGGTAAAGCTAGTTAAACTAGGAAACTGGGTTCTTTTGTTGCCAACCCATCCTTCACGAATTTCTCTCCATTTTCCAGGATTAACATGTTTTTCCATCTCCCTTAACAACTCACTCATGCTTTTGCTAATTTGTGAGGTCCTTGATATATTTGGGAAGTGCTTTAGCCACATATGGGGGTTTTCTATATTTTGGTAAGTCATCCTTTTTTAGATTTATGAGTTGTCTCCATATAAATCGATTTTCTTATGAGTGATGTACTATTTATGTACACTATTATTCGTCATTATTCACTGGAAGGATACACACCAATATTTATCTCTTCATTCATGTGATTCAGTCTCTTTTCTTCTTCTATTTTTCCTATGTATGCTTGTGAGAATTCTTAGTAGCAAGACCTATTTCCTGTTATTCTTCTTAGCATCTTTGCTCATAGCATTGAAGCTATTATTTCTACATGGTAACATAGAAGTAAGGTTGATCAAGTTCTACATAGTTGAGGAGCGCATCCAGTCTCATATCCCTCTCTGAAGAAGAGCTTGTCTAGCTTACAAGATTTTCTCCTAGTTTTTTTTGAGGTTACACAGAGTTTCTTCTTGAGCACATCAATTCAAAAATATGGATTCTCCTTCATTAATAATTCTTACTCCCTTAAAATACCACAAATGTAAATCAAAAATTGACATTCTATTGCGCAATAGGGGATTATACAAAGTTACTCTAGCTTTGGAGAATGAGCCCATTGTTGTGATTGAGAAAGATAAGTGGCATAATAGGTTGGATGAAGCCTATGGATTACTTTTCCTCTCTATTTATCCTGATATATTCTTTAATATAGATGGTTTAACCACTCCAAACCAAGTATGGACTCAATTGGAGTCTCTCTTTGGAGTTCAAGATGAGCTAAGAGCGCATCAATTGGAGATTGAGTTATTCTCACCGAGTACAAGCAATTTCGAATCTCTTGAGGGTTTCTTCACCAAGTTCAAGTCACTTTTTCTAATGCTCAAGCAATGCAGGATTGATAAAGAAGATGATCAATTATTCCTTTCCATTGTTTCTAGATTGGGTCCTGATTACTCAATTTTTGTGTCTACTTTTCATACTACTAGGCTTGTTGTTCCTAAGTGGAAAATGTTAACACGCAAAAATGGTTAACTACCTCATCTCCCCCATTTCATGGCTCATTCGTCCATTTACCTACCATATTTCCCTGAAAATCCCACTAAAAGCCTCCAAAAGGCC
>LPNX010855749.1:0-64955 GCA_001517045.1 Pseudotsuga menziesii
TATGATCACTTTCATTTTGACGGGGCTTACATAGAGTTTTCAATTTGGGTTTTTTCATTAACTATGACTGAATCACCCTATGGAAAAGACACAGACACTTTTTTTTCTCAGTAATTCATCGGTAAAGACTGAATTTTCAAGTTCAAGAGCAGAGGTAGGGTTAATGTCATGAGGAACATCATGAACTTCCTTTTGGGAAGTGTCATTCTATTCAGGAAGGGTTTCTTCAAAAACATTTCTCATAACAAATTCATGCCAGTTATCCCTAACAGGTTCAAATTATATTCTATAAAGATGTGAATCAACCCGAAATGCCATAATCTGCGAAAAGGGAAATATGAGGCCTTTTGGACTTAAAATTCATTCAAACCTAGGCACAAAGGGGATATTACCCACATATAGTTTAGTGCCCTCAGAAAGAAGAGGATAGTCCTGGTCTTCAACTGTCTCTTGCTCTGCTTTGCTCTCTGTACCAATTGCTACATCTGATTCTTCCTCCTGAACTGCTTGAATCCCCCCCAATTGCTCTTCCGATTCTTTTCCTTCTGAAACTCCTTATGTAGGGGGGGCTCCTCGACTTCTTCTTCTTCTTGCACCAAAGGAATATCCTGTGCCTCCTCTACCACTTCTGCCACCACTGGTGAATCCTGTGCCAATGATCTAATTCTTAGGACCCGCCTCCACGCTGCTAGCTCTGCCGATTCCTCCTCTGCCTTGGTTTCCATTTCCTTTGCTGGTGGTTCCAAAAGGGGTTAACCACTTTGCTACTCTCTCTATGGCCTGTGTTCCAGGGTAATTACCTGAGCTGTCTCCGCTACTTTCAATTCATAAAAACCAGGGCCGACACATAAATTCCCTCCCTATTTGGGTACTAAAATGAATATATAATAAAATTAAAAAGGCTATTTTGGGTAGTTGCCGTCGCTTAAGCGACGACTAAAATGGATGTGATAAAAAATGACTATTTTGGAAAGTTTCCGTCGCTTACTCCGTTGCTTAGGAGACACTTTCCAACGTGTCGTCGCTTAACCGATGCTTGTGGCCACTTTTTCAAAAAAAAAAAAATTTGTGATTTTTGGTAGGTTTAAAAAAGAAATCCACGCGCCGTCAGATTTTTCCGTCGGATTTTGGATCGAAATGTAGTAGTGTCTAAAGAAATCCATATATATTGTATCGTACGACTTGATAGTGTCAACAATAAAATCATTAATGTATCCCTCCATAATACTATTAACTCAATAATCAGCAACATGTGATATCTTATTATTCACACTTTCTGGTCAATGGATCAACTCAAGTTTCCAACTTTCAGTTTCACCCCCTTGGAATTTCATATTTTGGTAGTTCAACCTCAACAACAATTCATTCAAAAAAATAGGAAACTCGCCAAAGAAGATTTCATGGATATCAAAATAGAAATACTTACCTAGCCACTATCCTAGAGTCAATCGTGGATCTCAGTTTTCTTCTTAAGAAAAATATCATGCCTTCTGATCAACCCAAGACTCAATCTCAAGCTTTGATGGATTCCACATAAACATTTCCCTTCACATAGACATGAGTCTGAGCAATAGAACCATTTTTTGGCACAATATTAGCATGGACCAGGTCCACATGAAAACTAACAAAAAACACCCAAGGTACTGACCTAAAAGTGGTTCAACCATTTCAGAAACATCTGCAAAGAAGATGAAGTCTCACCTAAAGAACCTATGGGTACCACAGGAACCAGTTTACTACAATAAGGAAGGGGAACATTGCCATAGTAAACAAACTTAACTTCAACCAGTTTAGAACTTTGACACATAAGTAACTTAGATAGAGATCATTTCAACAAACTACGACAATTAAGTATAACTCTCATTCATTCATTACTTCATTCATCCATCACATGTATTTATCGATCAAATCATTAGCAAACAAAGAACATAGCACACACACACATCATACACATTTGACACCATAGATTTTAACATGGAAATTCAAGATGGGAAAAAACCACAAAACCGTTAATTATTATTAAAGAGTCGCATCAAGGATACTTATGTATACACACACAGTGCGTAGGCCTCTCCTTGATGACCCCTTTCAAAATATCCGCACACACATCCTATAGATCGTATCTCATCCTTTTGACACTTCTCTACTTACACTTTGACAAATACACAAACAGTACATCACGATCTCCACTATAGATTACAAAATCATATGAATTTCGCACAAAAAATATCTAACCCCAAAAATCCATTCACGTTACATATGTATAGCCTCTTTATGACATTTTACCCTAGACCCACTACCCAATCCTAATAATGTAAGTGGACAAACATTATTAACTACTAACCAACCTTCTAGTTGGATTTTGTCAATGTAGTTCGATTTCTTGAAATCTCATTCATTTCTTCATTTCTATCCACTTCATCGCAGACCCGTCCACATTATGCCCGCGCCTCAAAATATAGTATCCAATATTTCCCAAAATTTCCAAGGTCCAACATATTTCTTTTTTGTTCTTGGATTAGCATGTGCTTGGTAAAATTAATGGCCAATGACTAAGTATCACTATTATCTCTAATAATTCCATTAAGAGTGGATAAATTTGAATAATGTAGTTCATCTGCAATATCAATATCGTCCAACCTATTTTCTAGTGTGGACACCATCTTTGACCAAATCTAAAAAAATTGACCTAGAAACCCTAGCATAAGATAGGTCAAAAATAAAGTTTAGCAAAGATGAGATTTTCCTCCATAGATAAATCTTCACTCCTATGGCGAGCTCCAAAATTCAAATATTGAATCCAAAGTGTGGTTAGAAAGGTAAAAATTGGAATCCCTAGATTCTTGATTTCGACAAAAATTAGGTCAAAATTGATTTTTCACAAAACTGAGATTCGATTCCATATGTAAGTGCACCCTCCTAGGGAAAGTTCCATGCTTCTCTTCTCAAGTACAATTTATGGAGAGAAGTGTCCAAACTCAGAAGTCCCAATTTCGATTCCATATTAGGGTAGAAATAGTCTCTGGAAATGGCTTCTATTCAGAACTGCTTTGATACCATGTTGAATTTGTATAACTTACCAATATGATTTTTTAGTTCTTTACAATTATTTCAGAATTATTCTTCAAACATTTATTTCATCCCATAATTTTATTACATAATCAATATTCACTCGTAGTAGAAATAAAACAAGGATCACTGAAAGATAACCATGCACAAGAGAAACAAATATTTTACCTTGGGAAACCCTATAGGGAGAAAACTCTGCAAACTTTTCTCAAAATAAATCAATCCAATTCAAGTGCAATACCAATATCAAAGTTGGACCCTAGCAGAAGAGAGGTTATCCCTCCTTCAAAATAAACCCTAACAAGGGTGACAAATCTTCCAATATGATAAGAAACCCCAAATTTACTTATTTGTCTTCTTTTATATGCCTGAATAAAATTGTGCACTATATAGAGAGTATTTTTAACTGTGTTGTGTTCAAATGAAGTGTGTGAACACTTCATTTATATTCTTCAGTTGAGTTGAGTTCTTTTCACTTTTGAGGATGACTTGTAATTTTGTCTTCTAGGGCCAATTTACCCCTTTTATTGGGGAAGCTTTTCTCTTTCTTTCCTTCCACTTTATTTGCAACTTCTTCAATGGTTTGTATTGAATTATTTGTTATTTATTCATTATAGAAAATTTATCCTCGTTGATGTGGACTCCTCACATGCAGATCAAATTCCTACATAGATCTCTAATCTTGATTTGATCATACTCTATGAAGTCCCAAACACTTCTTAGAGCCTATTTCAAATTCAACATTAGATTAGACTTTGTCTATTACACAAGGGGATAATATCCCCTCTAACATACATAATTAAACTCACTCTATTAGAATAGATCACTCCATTACGAGCCATGATATAGCACATGACTAAGGGCTATGATGGGGCCATTATCTACCAACCATTGGTCAATTATACACATGACCAATCTAGGAGAATGATATGTGGGTATTTTCCCGATGCTCGAATCATGAAAAAACATCAACAATATCAAGGGTACTAATGTTAGAAACAGTAATCCTTAGATGCACCACTATTTTTTTTTATGAATAGGGTATAAAATCCTATTGATTAAATTTTGGAAATGACGGTTGTACTCCTAAGCTCCCTAACCCACCCATTTCTCAATTATAATCAACTTAGCATAACTCTATTCTTTTGATTTTGACATCTAAAAATCAAATATAAATCCTTCCTTCACTTCATTTAGTGCTTTCTTTGTACCCTATGGGTTTTTTTGGGTGAACATAATATAACATTGGAGAGACCCCCCATATTTTCTTTGGAACTATACCACTTTTTGTTATTTCGTTTTCACCCTCTTTTCCCTCCAAATTGATTCACATAGGAATAAATGCTACTTTGGATCACTATTACCTTTACAAAAAAAACTCAAATAGGAACATAATTGTGTTATCAAATTTTCTATTCGTGCTATATATAAGAATACTTATCAGTAGAAATCCGTAAGGGTTTGGTTTACTAATAATAGTAGTAATTGGTTCTCAACTAGAATAAAATTTTGGTATCAGTTGTCCACAACTACATGACTTACTCCATTACTAACATATACTACATAACCTGAAGTAAAAATAATATAAATGGTCATATCTGTATTTTCAAGGGTGGTGTCTCTTATGGGATACATTCGTTGTCCTTGGGGGTACCATCTTTATTGAGTTCCTCTCTTCCATTTTAAAGATATGAAACACATCATCAAGTTCTTGCTCTTATGAATCGATGAGTGTGCTCCTATTAGTGTTCCAACATACATTTTGCTTAGACAAAACTCTTTTCCACTTGATTCCTGATCCATATAATTAACCTTATTTCTTTATTTACTCACTTCATTTGTTAGACTCTTCCAACTCATTAAGAATTATCCATCTTCCCTTTCCACTCCATGGGCATTTATCCACTATTGATCCTCACTCCTTCAACCACTAACCAATCTTTACTCCTTGTTTTTTAAATCTTTAATTCTATTTCATTCAAATATAATTTTATACTCCCTTCCATATCCATATACACTTTAATCACTTCATATCTCCTTCATATCTTTGTCATATTGTTAAGTCAACACATATTAATTATTGCATCTCTTTTCAATGCTCTTTTTGTTCTCTTCAAATAATTTATTCCTCAATTGTACAAATCCTTTTAACTCACCTATCTACTCTAGTATCCACCTATACCAACTACATCTGCAAATATTTTCATTGTGATAATGTTTAAGTTGTGATCTCCCTTGCCAACCTTTAATGATATCCCTTCCTAAATTGTTTTTCTGCTCTTGAAAAATATTGGTTCAAATTACATTTTGAATTCAATAGTGTATCATTCTATGTCATCTGCAAATATTTTCATTGTGATAATGTTTAAGTTGTGATCTCCCTTGCCAACCTTTAATGATATCCCTTCCTAAATTGTTTTTCTGCTCTTGAAAAATATTGGTTCAAATTACATTTTGAATTCAATAGTGTATCATTCTATGTCTGTTTTCACCTAAAAGTTTATAGATATTCTATCCTCATGAGTTAACTTATTATCATAATGAATTTCTCTATATCCCACTAGATCTACCACCTTTTATCTTCTTCTACCATTCAAATAGTACAACTACGATATCCTGGTTATCCTGCATCCCTTGAGATACTCAAACTTAATTTATTTTTTAATCAAAAAATTCAATCTATTGGAACCACAAATGATCTAAATAAATTTGCATTAGCTATGTTGGGTGTGCTACTATAATACCATACACGCAATAAAGAGTCCTAAAAATGGAACCATTTATTAGATAAAACTTAGACTAGGTTTTCATAAAAAAAAAGAGGGTATTCTATAGTCTAAGTGGTAGAATATTCAATCCAAAAAAAGAGGAAGGCCTCACCTAAATCACTATGATGAGATAAGAGGATACGTGGGGATTTATAAACATGACTTCAGTGTCTTATGTTCAATCCATTATCTACTTATGTAAGTTACCTTCATGTTATCACAACTAATTCCCATATATTTGTGAATGGATGGCACCTTATATTCATTACTATATACTATTAAAGAAAGTTATGTAACAAGGTTGAATAGTATTCGTTCATTAACAAAGTTATGTAACATGAAAATAACAAAAAATCAACATATAACAAAAATAAAACACATATTTTCAATGGGTCTCATTCCATTAATATTAATCATAACTCAACACAATATTGGATTGTAGATGGGGTGAGATTGTTACTGATCATATCATGAGAATGATTATCCCATACTAGACCTTAAACCCTTACTATTAAGGTGACTTCAAAAACCATACATTATATTTCCATATTCTATTATCTGAAAATTATAGAAAAAACTATATTAACAACACCAACATACTTTTATGGGACCACGCCTTTACAATATATATAATATATATACTTTCATAAGGTAAATTCAAAAATCTAAATATTTGTTGTCTTTATTATACCTGCCTCAGCAAGTATATTGTAATCGATTGCAAGTCAAACTCTTTTGACTTTTGTATTAGTTGCTCTCTTTTGATGCAGGTTTAAAAAATTAAAATCTGTTTTGTAAAGTATAACTTAGGGATTTGTAAAATATTTTTTTTAATTTTGTTAAAAAAACTATTTTGTAAACAACTGATTGGTGGATAGAAGATGATGTAAACTTTGGAATTTGGTATCTGGATTTGAGTTGACATGTGGCAACATGACATCATAATAATAAAATTAAAAAAATAAAAATTATATCCCGTTGCCATCTGTTATAGCAAGTGGTACCATCGGAGCCAGCTGTTCTGGTTTTTTTCAGACCTCGGGCCATGAGACAAGGGTGCGTTAGCTTGGCAATGTCATCCACAACAACTAAATCGGAGTCGAGGTAAATGATTCTGATGTATCAATAAGTTTGTTTTACATACCCAGTACTGCACTAAATATTGTATTGGGAATATTTACAGCGCCAACTCTTCATTTCTTTTCAAGTGGTTTTACTGTGTGTGACATGAAAATGTCAAAATTGGTGGAAGTTCAACACTGCGCTGTTCAATTTTTATCTTTGACTGCTGATCAGATTGAGATACAAGAACGAAATATTCAGGTTATTTTGCTAATTTTTATGCAGAAAAGCTTTTGTTCTGGTTTATATCAATACTGATCATCGTCGTTTAAATGTGAAAATTTGGATGATTGATTCTTGTATGTGAAATTTGTGACAAATTGACAGAGCAGTACAGAGGCCAGAAAGATGAAAAGCTGGATAGAAACAGTCAAGTACATACTTCGATCGATGGAAGACGGTGAAATTACCATTTCTGCATATGACACGGCATGGATTGCACTTGTTCCAGCTTTAAATGGCTAATAGATAATCAGCTCCAATATGGGTCATGGGGAGATCCACATATGTTTCTTATTCGTGACAGAATTATTAATACGCTAGCTTGCGTACTCGCACTTAAAACCTGGAACACCTTTGTTCTAGGCGTCAATCAAGGTAGAAGCGCCATTTCTTATACCCTTTACAGGCTCGAGCTTACTGTAATCAAGCTTTGGGCTTCATGAATTTTGGTGGTTCTTTTTTTAATTGGATGGTATGCTCTTCGCAGGATTGAGTTTCCTTCAGACATATATTCCAAAAATGAATGATGAACATGATGCTCATACTCCTGTTGGCTTTGAGATTGTATTTCCTGCTCTATTGGAGGATGCTAAAATTATGAAGCTGGACCTTCCATATGATGCAGAATTCCTACAGAAAATCTACGATGAGAGGGCTTTGAAACTAAAAAGGTACAAATTAGTTTATATCCTTAATGACAAGTTTTAAAGAACACTAGCATTATAGAACAATAACTCGAAGCTATGACTTGTACAGGATACCCATGAAAGTTCTGCATAAGTTTCCATCTACATTATTGCACTCACTGGAAGGATTACGCGACAAGGTTAAGTGGGAAGAACTTCTGAAATTACAATCAAAGAACGGATCATTCTTATTCTCGCCAGCTTCTACAGCATGTGCCCTTGTGCAAACTAGTGACACTAATTGTCTGCGGTATCTCAACGAGATCGCCCAAAAATATGATGGAGGAGGTAATTAAAATCGGACTGATAATATGTATGCAATTATGTTTCATTATGTCAAAGTCATCAAATTAAGAACTAGTTCTAGCAATTAGGTTAAAAGGTTAGTTAAACTGATTTCGTTGTAGTCAAATTTGTTGGTTATTCAGTTAATTTGTTTGACTGTGTGAAGCAAACTAACTTACATAATATTAATTAATATGTAAAAACATTATTCAGATTTTCCTTCTAGAACAATTCTAAACAGCAATGAAATGACTGTAATTCATTATGTTTGATTCCAGCGCCGAATGTGCATCCGGTGGACTTATTCGAGCGTTTGTGGGCTGTGGATCGTATTGAACGCCTTGGCATCGCCCAATATTTCGAAGGCGAGATCACAGACAGTCTTGAATATGTCTATAGGTGATTCTCTATATTTAATGTTTTTTTATTGCTATCTTGTTTTACATACTAGCATATTTATATAGTTTTTGGTTGTGGTTGGATAAGTTTATAGGAATCAAAGATTAAAATACATAGTTTATGGTTGGATTAAGTTGATAGAGATTAAAGGATAAAAGATTTTGTGGTTGTATCAAGTTGATAAAGATCAAAAGATCAAACGCACATAGTTTATGGTTAAATCATGTCAATAAAAATTAAATTATCTAGAGATAGTTATGTAATAGATAGCTATAAAATAAAATAAAATAAAATAAAAGTCTATAAACCTAAGCAGTTGAAGAATCAAAACTGTAAATGTGCAGATATTGGACTAATCAAGGTATTGGCTGGGCAAGGGATTCCCCAGTGAAAGATGTAGACAACACATCCATGGCTTTCAGGCTTCTTCGTTTGCACGGATTCGATGTCACTGCTGGTTAGAATACAAGAACTCTTCGTTCATGTTATAATTCATGACAGGGTATATAGATTTTTTCTTGATGGTAATCAGTTTTTGTTAAAGTAATCTTATTTTTTTTCAAGATCGTTTAACAATATCTCTATCATCCTTTCTTTAATCAACTTTTTTATATCCAACAATATTTTATCCAGCATGTTCCATTCTCATCTTTTAATCCATTAGTCTTAACACAATCCTAACCCTTTTCATGAAATTGTTTAATTATTATGTTAACTATCTATTTAAGTTTAACTGTTGCTTACTTACAGAGGCTTTCAGTAACTTTAAGCAAGACGATCAGTTCTTTTGTTTCTTCGTTCAAACAAAGCAAACAGTTACGGGAATGTATAACTTATATCGAGCCTCCCAAGTTTTATTTCCTGGAGAATCCATACTCGAAGAGGCTAGAGTATATACTAAGAAATTCCTCGAAGAAAAGAGAGCAGAAAAACAGCTCAGGGACAAATGGATTATTGCCAAAGGTTTGGAGGAAGAGGTAATGAATTAATGGTTGTATTTCTTTTTTTTTCCATATTACTGGAGTTATGCACATTTGCATCAGTGGATGGTATTAAGATGATTATCCCGAATGACACAGGTGCAATATGCTTTAAAATTTCCATGGTATGCCAGCCAACATCGAATTGAGACAAGAATGTACATAAATCATTGCAGAGTAGATGATGTTTGGATTGGAAAGGCACTATATAGGTATATTGAAGCTAGTCAACAGAATTCACTCCAAGATATTAATTGCATAGATTGTTTCAAATTCATAGAAATCTTAATCCATTGATGTCTTCAACACGCAGAATGCCAATTGTGAACAACAAAACTTACATCGAACTAGCCAAGGCCGACTTCAATATATGCCAGTCCATCCACAGGAAGGAGCTGCATGAAATCATAAGGCAAAACTCTATCTCTGCATATCATTTGAAGTGTTACACAGCACCAGTACATGTATTCATACAAAACACAGACTCGTTGACATCTAAGTTGTTCTTTGTTTTTAATTCTGGTCTTGTAGGTGGTACAGAGAATCCGCATTAGACGAGTTGGGATTACACCAAGATCAAATAGTAAAATCCTATTTCTTATCAGCTGTTGCGATTTACGAACCAGATATGGCTGCTGCAAGGCTCGCATGGGCAAAATCAGCGATACTTATGGCAGCAATTAGATTCTTCTTTTCTGGACGAGATTGTTTCGCACATCACAAACGCCAGTTTCTGGATGCGTTTACAAGGTGAGATAACATTATAATTAGTTATAATTGAAGTGTAATTGATTCATTATCAACGTTACAGCCAGCTTGCATGAAGTAGAAAGTGCATTTTGAAATGTCCAATAGAATGCAAAACAAGGACAGGTAAAAGGATTTTGGGAGACAAAGTCTCACTGTTGAAAGGTGCTTTTACAATTAAAAAAAACAATTTAATAAAATACATTATAAATATGTTATTATGTTGAAATATGTTCTATATTTTAATATAGTATATATCATGTAATAAAGCTGTAACTTGATTGTATAAATCAAATTTAAAACATATTATAATATATCATGAGTAAACATGTCTTTTTAATCCCTTAGAACATCAAAATTGAAACCTTTTTAATCCCTTAGAACATCAAAATTGAAACATTAAACGTGGGAGTTGGTGAAACTCCAGACCATTTGTATTTTTTGGGGGTAAGTTTGATCAAAATTAGATAAAACAATTTGATGTTGAAAATGAAAATTTTATATTGTTGAAATTGTAATTTTTATTGCAAAAATGGATTCACCACATTCTATTACTTTTGATGAGGCATCAGAAATATGCAATTCCAATCACTAGAAACTATTGTTTGAGTTTTCACTAGATTTTAGCCAAAAAACTGACTGGATTTTGGATGCAAATGTTCTAGAGTTTAGCTTACTCCTTAAAACTGTAATTCCTTCTTAAAATACATTTCAATTCTACTCATTTTCTGGCAAATTATCCTTGGAAATATAAATGGATTTTGGTTAAAAAAATCAATTCTTCAAACAAAGTACGTTTAAAATATACATGGATTTTGGTTTAAAAAACCTAATTCTTCAACATGATTTTGGTTAAAAACCCTAATTTCTCAGAACATGGATAATCTACATGGATTTTAGTTTTAAAAACCTAATTCTTCAACATGATAGTATTCGTTCAGTGGATAACCTAAACCCTAGTTCTTGAAGCAAACAATCTTTGCAAATCTACATGTATTTAGGTTAAAAAACTTAATTTTTGTAAATGAAAGTGTTAGTTACTTGAATAATGGTATAAATCATTAGTAGTTGATGCATACATAATTTATAGTTGATACATGAAGCAATTTGTGGTAGATAACAAGGAGCTGAAACTGGTGATAACATATAGCTAAGACATATAAAAAGTATAAAGATAACATAGAGCTGAAATTGGTGATAACATGTAGCTGAGGCATAGAAAAAATACAAAGATAACATAGAACTAAGATATTAACATATAAAAAGTAGATAAAAACAAGTTATATGAAGTGACACTTAATTTGATAGTCACCCTTAAGAACATAACTTCATCCTGACACTTAATTTAATATTCATCCTTAATAAGATAACTTGATTCTGACACTTAATTTGATATTCACCTTTAATAATATAACTTGATTATAACACTTAACTTTGATCTTGACACTTAATTTGATATTCGTCCTTAATAAGATAACTTCTTGATCCTGACACTAAATCTCATATTCACCGTTAATAAGATAACTTGATTATGACACTCAACGTATTGATATTTACAAATAAGAAATTAAATAATTGTGATGGGCATACTGTCATAGATTTTTCTTTGTCAAAGTAATTGATCAACTCCTCGACAGAGATGTTAAATATTTTGTTTCGTTCCGATCCCTTCACCTCCCCCTATTGGATTTACTCTGCTTTGTTCGAATCTTGCTCTGATTTCTTGCTGGATAATCAGTGCAGAGACCAACTTGTCAAATAATAACAATGAAGACAGCTCTGCGGAAAATAGCCTAATTTTTTTTGTGGGTTTTGGCAGATGGGACGGAAGGGCGATGCAGGATAGTCCAAATTACAGTGAAAAACGACTATTCTCATGTCTGTTTAGGACGGTTAACTTGTTTTGTGTCGATGGTGTTGTGGCACGGGGACGAGACATCAGTGGCGATCTGAGACACAGAGTAATTTCGATTCCAAATCCAATGCAAAACAAAATAACCTATGTTGAACTCCTTGTATAAGCAATAAAAAAGTACTCGGGACATTAACCCATTTGCATTCCCTGGCACGCAGTTGCTTAGTACCTGCCACTTATGTAAGAAACAATGTAAAGTAAATTAGCATCAGACATCATTCATGGTCATTTACAACTCCATGAGTGATTTAGGCATTAAGTATCCCTTCGTAGTCTTATGAGAAATTTTTGGTAGACATGAAACACCTAACACTAGACACTACCATCCATAGCCTCATAAGCGATTTAAGGCATACATAGCCCTTCATAGTCACGAGAACTATTTTTTATAAGCATTATGCAACCAACAATAAAGTAGTAAGTGATATATTGATTGAGATGTATATAATTTACGCAATGTAGTGGACCATTCATAACTCAAGAGTCATTTAAGGCTTACACCGACCTTTATAATCTCAAGAGTGACTCAAGGTCTACATAGTCTGTCATACTTCCATAAGTTATTTTTGGTAAATATTATGCACTAGTAGAAGAATAATAAATGTTGCATAATTTGAAATATACATTATGCATGTGGTGAAGTATGTTACTTCATGAAATGTAAAAATTAATAAATAATCATTATAATACTAAAAACCAAAAACCATAATGCAAAACTATTATTGAATCTTTAACTTTTAAAATTATTTTTCATATTTAATATTATATTATGTAAAGCAACAAAAAAATTTAATTACTCAAAAATATAAACTAATTATTTTCTCAAAATTTAGAAATTTTTTTTTTTTATAATATCCAATTTAGTATTTAAATTTTAAATGACTTTTATAAAAAAACTTTAAAATAAAAACACTTGCCTAATTAATGAGGCGGCGATTATTAAATTTTTTTTAATAAGTATTCTTTCTTATAATATTAAAAAAAATCTATATTAAAACTTTAATAACATCAAAACTTGTAATTCTAAAAATCAACTTAAAAAATTAATTAAAATTATAAAAAAAACTAAAAATTATTACTTTAAAATAAAATTTTGCCTCTTGTTCACACCCTTACCCAAAATAAATCAATAAAAAAATTTATGGTTGAAAAAAATCAATAAAATTTTATGGTTGAAAATGAATCTCAACCAGCCTACTTTTATAACATGTTTAATAACTAATAAATACAAATTATTGTTGAAAATTGTCAGCTAATGTCATGTATATCAGTGGAAGATTTCATCGGTTGCTAATCGAATAAAACTCTTTACTTTCTTTTAAAAAGACCGACATTATTCAATGCCTTTCGGCTTTGATGTGACATAATTCCATTGCCTTTAGGTTTGATGTGACATAAACGCTTCACCTATTTTGATCAGGGTGAATATAAATGACAATTGATGGGGAGTGTTGCTGTTAAATTTCAGTTCTTAATGATAAATTACATGGTGATTATTTTTATTTATTTATTAGATTTTCAATTCAATAATAATAACGGTGTTGATGAATTGAAATTTGGACAATTTATATTTAGATTTATGATATTTGAGTCTTAGCTTTTACATTCTTGTCGGTCAATTTAGTCGGTAGTTGTTTCCTTAGACAATAATTAACATTTTCCCTGATGTTACATGGCAACCTACATATTCAGTTGTGCCAAACCATGGCCCTGCGACAATTTGTTTTTTCGACATCCAAACAAATTCAGGTAACGGAATCTACTGGTATGTGCCATGCACTACCCGTGTTTGCTTGATGATGAGGAACTAACAATTCCATAAAGTTGTCGATGTTTCAATATCTCTGGGAGAACCAGATCAACGTCTACTAATTCCATCAGTTACGATTCACAGCCATGCCATCCCTGGAAGAGCTCATTCCCTCAAAAGAAGACAGAGATTTCCAACCATGTAAGTTTTGTGTAGAATTTGGGTGGAAAAATATGAACTAGAATCACAGAAAAATGTTGAAAGGTCAAATCGTAAAATGGCGACTGTGTTCAAGAAGCCTTGAATTCTGTTGATTTCCTATTTATGCTAGTCTATAAAGAAACTTGCATATTTTTATAACATAAGTCAAGAATATTACTAGAAGTATGTAAGGAAGCTTGAATATGCTTGTTTTATGCTACATTGCAATAACCTATATCGTATTTAAATGGACATTTTTTAATTCATTTTTGTTTTAATTTCTTTCAAATTGTAATTATATTTGTTTTATCATATATTTTTATAGCAAAATTATCCTATTACTATATATTTTCAATCTCTTCTTAGAGGCAAGTACTAAGCAACTTTGTTGCTTATTCCACTTGTTTTAGTCTTAAACTTCTCCTTTATATCTTCATCTTCTCCATCTAGGTTTGTCTTTTGTCTCTTCCGACCTTGTCCTTTATCACTTGAAATCCTATCAACTATTCAAGTTTTTATATTTCTCCAATTCCCATGCTAATCGCTATTTCTAATGGACTCTCTTACCATTAAAGAAACTGTATTCTATTTAGTTTGTGCCATCTTGTTACTCGCATTTCCACATGGTTGAACTATCCTCAAAAATTTAAAATGATTGGCCGAGTAGGGTGTTGGACTCTCGTACCATTAAAGAAACTCTGTTCTATTTGGTTTGTGCCATCTTGTTACTCGCATTTCCACATGGTTGAACTATACTCAAAAATTTAAAATGATTGGCCGAGTAGGGTGTTCAACATGAGGGGTAAAGAAATATTTTTACATTATTAGACTAGTGATTTAATGTTTTTATTTATAGGGGTTAATGAATAAAATGGTTTGGGTTTATAGTGGTTAGGGGCTATGATAGCTATAAGATAGAGGTTAGTGTTCAAAGGAATGAGGAGTTAGTGGCTACATTATTTAGGAGTTTGTGGTTGTATGGGTTACTAGTTAAGGTTTAGAGGTTTTAATTGTTAAGTTTTATAATGGTTATAGTTTAGGATTTAATTTTATGTTTAATGATTACGAGTTAAGTTATAGGGGTGAAATGTTTAGGGTTATGCATAGATCATAGATTTTAATAATTTTGGTATAAGGGTTATTTGTTGCAACTTATAAGTTAGGTATTACATGGAATATAGGTTAGGGGTTATATGGATTAAGGAATGTAGGGGATAATATTAATAAGTTATAAGTATTAATGGTAATGGTTTAGAGTTTTTGAATTTAATGGAAATATTGGTAATTGTAGTTTAAGGTTATTGGTAAGGGGTGATGGACGTTAAGGTTATAATGTTACATGTTAGTGGTTAGAATTATACTAATTATGGTTTAAAAGGGATCCGATTTATATGATTTTTTTTTTATAGTGATTAGTGGTTACTTCCAAAAGGGATTAGGGGTGTTATGAATTATTGGTTGTGGTTATTATTCATTCATGATTCTAATGGTTAACATTTATGGGTTAGAGATTATAGTTGTTAGGGGTTATAGGTGATAACATTGAGAAATGATAATTGTAAGGAACTAACAATTATATGGTCGAGGGCTCAGGGGTTAAAATAAAAAGAATTATAAGTGTTGGTGGTTAGTCTAAGTTAGGTGACTCAAAATCCATTGGAATGAGGAAACATAGGACGACATATTGGAAAAATCGTATTATCCATTTTTTATATTATTTTCAATATATTTAGGTTGAAAGTTCAGGGTTTTGGTTAGACCTTAGTAAAGAGAAATGGAAATAACTACATTTAGTGGAGATGAAGATAAAGGTAGAATCAAACTAGCATAATGGTTGAAGATAATAAATGAAATCAATGTCTTTTTGGTGCATGTTAGTGTTTTTTTTATGAAGCTTATAAGTGGTTGAAGAGTTTTGATGAAAATACTAGATTATATTCCAAATGGGAATAATTTAAAGACATATTATAAATAAATGGATTAGCGATATCAAATTGGTGGAGATGCATAAAATTCAACACGAATTAAAAGAATAAAAATAAAATTTCAATATGAAATGTGATGAGTTGTCTAAAATGAAAACCATTAATGAAGAACTCTTTAAGTAAGCTCAAAATTAAAGCAAGAAAATAATAACAAAGGAAAGTGGGCAAAGGATGTGGTCAGGGAAGAATTGGAAAATAAGGATGAAGAGAAATTTGGACTACAAATCCATAATAAATAAATAAAAAAACTTGAACAGGTCAAGATATTGAAAGAAGAAGAAAAATAACTATCAAAATAAAAAGAAAAAAAAAGGATATTGGATGAAGAAAATACGAAGAGACATGAAGAGTAAATTTTAATGAAAGTTGAAGAATCTATAAATGTAGATGAAGAAAAATAGAAAATGCAATTTAGAATTGAAGAAGGATATAACCATTTGATCGATGGTATAACATTGCAACTTAAAAAGGAGAAGGAAGACAATATTCTAGAAGGTCGCCAGAAAATACTTGAAGAATTTGAGCTCAATCTTGAAGATGTACATGTCAAATGTGAGAATATTATCTCAAAGGTGGAAGTAATCAAAGATCAAGCATAGAGGATAGTGGAGACCTTTATCTATGAAAAAAAGATTGATGATATGGGTGTGTAGAAGGAAAGGGAAACCACCAAATGTGAAACCATATTGACATTCTGATTACCAATAAATATTCTAGGAAGGATAAGGAGATATACATTGACATTGTTAAGGAATAACATGGAATAATTGAAAACAATCATGTAAAAAGGCATTGGAAACATGTTACTTGATAATATATTATTAGGCACAAGAAGCTACAAAAATTGGATTTTTCAAAATGACAACAGATGGAATAAAAGGAAATCTAATTATGGAACAACCAATTATCAAGAAAAAACACCAACAATAATCAATTTTGAATAGATATATCATCACCAATGGAAACAAGAAACTTTAAACATAATGAAGTCATATTACTTGGTTTCATCACATGTAAATCCCTTAACTTCGAATATTTTTTAAGGAGGCTACTAGGCTTATGACCAAAGGGGAGAATATATGGGGTTCAATGTATATGTAATATAGTAAACATATATGAAAGAGGGTTGTGCAAATGAAGGGCCCACATGTGCAATAAGTGAATAGGTATATATGGAGGTCATGCAATAATTGTTGAGAAGAGGATGTGAGTTAGATATATTAGTGTATTGGTGCATTTAGAGGAGATTTCCTATTATTTAAGGAGTTATTGGATAACTTGTATCTCTTAACTATATTAGAATCCTCCATTTTTATATTTCTATACATGGTGCACATTCAGGAATACTATGCTTCCTTAAGGATTTGGTTGATGACATGGGGGTTAGTGGTGATATATATTATAAAGGTTATAGTTTATATATCACTCGTAGAAAAAGTGAGATATATGACTAAAACATGACTAAAATTTGCATATAAACGACTAAGTTTAGTCATGTGACTAATATTCATTTATTGCTAGTCACTTATAATGTAGCTAAATAGGTCAGTAAAAAAATTTACTCATTTATTGGTTATTTTGATTGGTCAGTTTGGCCATATATTTAGTCATTGTTTTAGTCATTAATTGCTATTAACTAGTATTTTTTTGTCATTGACTTTTATTAACTAGTCATTTGTTTAGTCATTGATTGTTGTTGACTTGTCATTTATTTAGTCATTGATTGTTGTTAAATCACCATTTATTTAGTCATTGATTGCGGTTAGCTAGTCATTTACTTAGTCGTTAAGTGAATTTAACTAGTCATTTACTTAGTCATCGATTGATGTTAACTAGTCATTTATTTAGTCATTAATTATTATTAATTGGTCATTTACTTAGTCATTGATTGTTGTTCGCTGGTTTAGTCATTAATTTATGTAGATAGGGCACAGAGGATCGAACCACCATCCTCTTGACTGTAAGACATGTAATGTGTTTGACCCTAAACACATCATTAGGGTTCAAATACTTTTAGGAGTTTAACAAGGAGGAATGATTATAGGTTAAGCACAGTGTTATGAAACCATGTCCCAGAAATAGCATAAAAAGAACAGAAAAAAAAAGAGTAATCCACACCTTAATAATGAATAACAAAGATAAATAGCAATCCTCTTCGAGGGAGGAACCTCATTACACAATGCACTAAGTAAATAAGACAAGACAAGATACAATGATGACTATAATGAGAACATATCCTTCCTATATATAGGAGACAAAGGTGGACAATAACAACTGATAGACCCACTAATAGACCCAAGCCGACATAAATAATATGGTATGCACCACAATATAGGGGGTAATGCGCCACACTATATGGGGTAATGTGCCACCATTAAGTACTTAACATACCCCTCCCCTTAAAAAAGTGTTATCCTCAATGTTGAAGTAGTTCTAGATGTTGTTGTATAAAGGACTCATCTTCCCATGTTGAATCTTGTGCAGGTAGGTTCTTCCATTTAATGAGATACTCTGGAATTGATCAATTTTGAAGCTGTATATTTATTATTTCAGTGATTTATTCAGGCTCGAAGATGATTTTTCCTTCCTCATCAAGTTCTAGTAATATCATTTGAACCAGTAGCTTCTCATCGATTACCTTATTCAAACAAGAAACACGGTAAATTGGATGGACTCATGAAGATGAAGGTATTTCTAATTTGTAGGCCATAATACCAATCTTTTGTAGAACTTTCTAGGGAACGTAGTATTTAGGTGATAATTTATTATCCTTCTTAGAGTTCTTCAGGTACATCTGTTTGTATCATTGTAGTCTTAAAATCACCCAATCACCCACATTAAAGATATGGTGAATGCGATGTTGATATGCTTATTATTTCATTCGATTTTGTGATAGATTCAGGTTATCCTTTAAGAGTTGAAGAACTTGTTGTCGATGCTTCATGTGGTCTTCCACTACTTGAACCTTAGAGGGGTCTCTTACTAAAGATGTGATGGATGGTGGATGATAGCCATAAAGTGTCATAAATGGGATCATTTTTTATGATGTATGGAAGGAAGTGTTATACCACCATTCTTCCAAGGGTAACCACATGACCCATTGTGTTTGTCTATCAGTTGAAAAACATCAAAGATACCCTTCCAAACATTTGTTTACGATCTCTGGTTTTCCATCAGATTGAGGATGATAAGATGAGCTATGATCCAGTTGAGTACCCAAACAAGAAAATAATTCAGTCAAAAATTTTCCAATGAAAATTGGATCCCTGTCACTTAGTATCATATTTGGAGTACCATGTATTTTTTGGAATATCTCCATAAAAGAATTGGTGATGGTGATTTCTTTGAAGGGGTGAGATAGTGCACAGAAGTGTGTATATTTAGTAAGTTTATAAAAAACCACCATGATGACACTCTTTCCTTTTGAATTTGGTAAACTTGTGATAAAATTCATCGAGACCTATGTCCACCTTTGGCTTGTAATCAAAAGTGGTTGTAGGGGACCTGGGGTCTTAATTACTTCCACTTTATTTTGTTGGAAAACCAAACATTCGGTCAAATAAAAATTGAACATTAGTTTTAAGACCATCTCAAAAAATTCTTTCTTTACCCTGTGGTAGGTTTTTTAAGAAACCTAAGTGCCATCCTATCGATGAGGAGTGGAATTTAAAAATTACCTTTTGCTTGAGCTAGGAACTCTTACCAAGATATAGATGATCCTTGTAACATAAAAAGTCATATTTCCACCTAAATGTATTAGAGCCATTAAGATCCTACTGAAACTTTTGGATGCATGCTCATATTTATTCGTCATTTTTCCATTCATCCCTTGCTTCGGTTATCCAATATGGTTGGATGATCTAGATAGGATAGAGTAATTCTTAAACATACTCATATTTTGTAGAGAGTGCATCTATGACAACATTTTGTTTCCCCTTTTTGTAGATGATTTCAAAGTCATATCCTAACATCTGTGTCACCCATTTTTGTTGCTCTTCGAAATATATCCTTTGTTCCAAGAAGTATTTAAGGCTATCATGATCAGTTTTAACCTTGAAATGCCTCCCTATAAGGTAGGGGCACCATTGCTGCAAGATATGTAGTATTGCCAACATTTCATTTTCATAATTGAGCCTTTTTAAGTTCTTTCCCTTTATTGAATGACTTGTGAAGGTAAGAGGGTGTCCTTCTTGCATTAGTACAACTCCAATTCCATTTTTTAAGCATCAAATTCTGTAATAAAGGTTTTTGTGAAGTCTGGCGCCACCAAAATAGGAGCTTTACCCATTGTCTCTTTGAGTTGTTGAAAATCTTGAGTTGTCTCTAGACTCCAAGAAAATGCATCTTTCTTTAGTAATTCTATTAGAGGATATTGTATTCTTCCATAGTTCCAAACAAACTTGTGGTAGTACCCTGTCATACCTAAGAATACTCAAAGATTCTTCAGGGTTTTGGGAATCGACCAGTCCATGATGGATTTACTTTTGTTAAGGTATACCTTGACACCTTCATGAGATACAATATGATCCAAATACTCTACCTCCTTTATTCCAAAGAAACATTTTCATGTTTTTGCATACAGTTCCTTCTCCTTTAGTAGTTGTAGTAACAAGTCAACATGTTGAAGATGTTCTTCCCAAGACTTGCTATATATTAGTATATCATCAAAAAATACCTGCACAAATTTTCTAACGAAAGGCTTGAAAATAGAATTATCAAACCTGTTGATGTATTTGTAACTTCAGAATGTATTCACTTGTATATCTTATGTATTTTACCCCTATATTCCTATCGGGAGAATCATTAATGTAATCAAGTCATGTAAAGTCATACCCCGATGTTCCTATCGGGAGAATCATGTGTATTGTATTGTATCTTGATGTTCCTATAGAGATAAATACTAAGAGTCATGAGGAAGTCCCTTCCTTTGTAAGTCAGGGGGCAAAGTCTCCATAATTGTGGGGCACTAGAGTCTCCATAGACAAGTCGACCTAGTCAAGTACACTTGGGTCGACATAGTTGAGTTAAATTTCAAGTGAATGAAAGAATATAAATAGAGGGAGCCACTCCTCATTTGACAGATATTCACTCACTCAATTGAGGCGCATGAGTGAGAGAGGAAGTGCTGGCACAAGTGAGAGAGATCAGTTGTTGAAGATCATCTTTATGTTTTCGGGGTTTACTTTTGCTATTGGTGCTCATTCTATCTCTAAGGAAGTTGCGGGTTTTTCTCCTTTATGGTTTCCCTGAGGAAAATCCTTTGTGGTTATTGATGTGCATGTTATTCTCTCAGATAAGATCCTAAGATCATATTGCTTAAATGATAAAAGTCTAACATGTTATCAGATCTAACCTAAGAAGAAGACATTATGCAGCTGCAAAAGCTAGGGATTCTTACTTTTTGGGTCTCTCTCCACACATCATCAGCAAAAGGAGGCTAGGATAACTCTCCATTGAAGGGTGCATCTTTCTGTCGAAGCAGAATTTGATTTCAGGCATTTTCAATTTCTGCATCGAGAAATTAGGGCTTTTCACAGAAGTGGAATTTTTGAGAGAGCCCAGCATAGGATTTATCTCCTCCTCAAAATCTAAATTTAAAGACCAAGTTCAAGATTTTTGGTTGGGTAAAACTACGGGAAAGTCAAACCCTAATTTGACCCTGGGCTTAAAAAATCCTAAAATACTAAAACAGGTAGTTTTGGTA
This sequence comes from Pseudotsuga menziesii, assembly GCA_001517045.1. Lineage (NCBI taxonomy): Eukaryota > Viridiplantae > Streptophyta > Pinopsida > Pinales > Pinaceae > Pseudotsuga > Pseudotsuga menziesii. The sequence continues at coordinate 21,834 of LPNX010855749.1, forward strand.
CATTAGCTATATCTTGAGATTTAAGAAGGATCAGGAGCCAAAATTTTCACAGGAAAAATATAAACTCCTGATGTACCCTTTGTAAAAATTTCAACATCATATTCACTATATTATAGGATATATGATTCCTCCAAATCAAGGTTCCAGCCTCTTCCAGGATTCATCCCTAAATAGGACACCTAGGGACAATTGCTATATCTCGGGCTACAAAGGTAGAAATGAAATTTTGCAATATTTTCCAGATAGGGAACAAATGGTCATTTCTATGGTAAACGTTTCAGACCCTAAAGGTGAAATAATGACACATGGAATTCCATACAAGATCGCTATGCTGAACAGTCTTGAAATAACTCACCTTTGGAAACCTCTCATAATTCCCAATTGGTGAAACCAATTTTGGTAAACCCTATGGTGTTGGAAAGAGAAATGATGAGGTTACCTCCATCAAAAATTTTAGACACAGAGAAGCAGTACTTTCTAAGATACCGTAGAAACAATATCAGGCATTTATGTAGAGGAAATTGAAAAACTAGGGCTTTCTGTTCCGGGAGCTTCCCTCCACTGTTTTCAGAAAAGGAGTACATTGGACAGCTCACCTTGAATAGATCCATATTTCTAGCCAATCAAATCTGAAATATTCCAAGTTTTGAAAATTAGGGTTTCTCTGACAAACCCTAGATCAGCCAGATCCGGAACCAAGATGGACACCTTAAATAGGTAAGATCTAATATTTTGCTATTTACATTTGAGGTTCTCATTTCAAAATGACCTATCACACTAGCTTGATGACAAGCTTGGTGAAGCTGAAAAATTATGAGCATCGAAGTATAAGTTTTCACTAGTTCTTGAAGAAAATGAATTGGACACCTACATAAGTGGAGAGGTTCCAGTTCCAAAGGGAGATGAGGCTAAAGCCTTACACAAGAAGAAATTGGTCAAGGACAAGAAGATCATTGCTGATTCAATCAAGGATCACCTTATACCACAAGTATATTCCCTAAAGACACCTAAAAATATGTCTGATTCCTTGACCAATATATTTGAAGGGAAGAACATAAATCGAAAGATGACTTTGAGAAACCAGTTCAAGAATGTAAAGATCCAGAATGCAGATACCATACAATCCAACTTGACAAGGGTCTCTCAAATCAAAGAACAACTTGAAGCAGTGGATGAAGAAGTAGAGAATACATAAATTGTGATAACCACCTTGAATGGCCTCCCAGGATCATGGGATTCATTTATTCGAGAAATGTGTGGCAGAAGGAAGTGAATACTTTGCACGGACTCTGGGAAGAGTGCACACAAGAAGAAGCTCAACTCATAATAAGAGAAAGAGAAGATGGGAGCAACAGAAGATCTAACGAAGATACCTCAAGCGATGAGGAATATGAAGGACTCAATTCTTGAAGAAACTCTTATCCATATTAGCACTTGGATAATAAATTATGATGATATGAATGAAGAAGATGATGAAGCTGAAGGATCAAGAAGGATTCTACCATAGAGTGATGAATATCTTAACCTTTGCTACAAGGTTGAATATGAAAGCCTATAAAGGATGACAAGCTCATAGATGGGTGCAAGAAGAATTTTTGAAAAGGTTCAAGATAGAGGATCTTAGTATCCAGTGACCCTAGATGGATACATAGAATATTAGTAGAATATGAAGCTGCTTTTCACTCCAGTACATAATGTTTTAATACATAGAGTCTGAAAGGCAGAGGGAGAATGATGGTCCACTTCAAAGGGAGTGACTGCAGAAGATCCTGAGGATCGACATGGTATGACAGGATGGAAAGCTTACTAATGGCTCGAGGCTTTACTGAGATTAAATAGGATTCCAACCTTTACTTAAAGATTGAAGGTGGAATACCAGTGATGCTCTTATTATATGTCTATGACTTGTTCCTGACAAAAAAAGAGGAGCTCATTAAAGTTATAAGAAGGAGACTTGCTGCCGAGTTCAAGATGAAGGACTTGGATATGATGCACTACTTTCTAGGCATGGAGGCATGGAAAAATGAAGATGGAATCTCCCTGGGACAAGGGAAGTATGTAGTGGATATAGTGAAGAGGTTTAGGATGATGGACTACAAGGCCATGATTGGGTCCTTAGTACCTGAAGAATATGAGACCAGATATTTTCTTTGCTATGAACACATTGAGCCAGTTCTTGACAGATCTGAGACATGTTCACCTGATGGTTGCAAATCATGCAGTGAGGTACCTAAAGGGTATAGTTGACTATGGGCTCAAGTATGAAGCGAATCAGAAGATTAACCTGGAGGGTTATGTGGATTCGGATTGGACAGGTAGTGCCATTGATAGGAAGAGCACTTTGGGGTGTTTCTTCAGTATGGGATCAGGTGTGATCTCTTGGATTAGCAGGAAGGAGTCTTGCATGGTGCTGAGAACAACCGAGAGAGGAGCATTAAAGCTCTAGTTTGTGATCCAGATCCAGATCTCTCAAAAGAGGGAGTTCTAGCATAGCCGGTGAGACAGGTTGTCTGAGCATAAAATCCTGGAGAAGCTCATAGGTTGCTCAAATGTAAATGGTCCTGTAGGTTTTACTTAGATGTAATCAGTCCTAGTGAAGCTCATAAGTTATCCTTGGACGTAATTATCCCTTACATAATTCTATGCTAGAAATGGCCAGAGTGAAGTTTGAGTACTTCAGGGTGAAGCTTGCTGTTCTTCAGATTGAGGTTCCTTCCAAGGGGAAGTGATGAGTCTGAGAGCCTTTCCGACATGGTAGGATTGGTTCCTTCCATGGGCAGATGTAAGTGTAGAGCCTTTCTGACATGGTAGGATTGGTTCCTTCCATGGGTAGATTTAAGTACAAAGCCTTTCTAGCATCGATGTGGGATGTGTTCCCAACATGGCTAGATATAAGTACTGACCATTTCTAGCATGGATGCGGGATGTGTTCCCCACATGGCTAGATATAAGTGTTGACCCTTTTTGACATGGTTCTTGGATGTGTTCCTCCTATGTTCGGATGTAAGTGTTGGTCCATTCTAACATGGTGGCCGGTTGGGCCTCCCATGGTCAGATGTAAGTGCTGAGCCTTTTCGACATGGTTCTTGGATGTGTTCCTCCCATGGTTGGATGTAAGTGCTGGGTCATTCTGACATGGTGGTAGGTTGGGCCTCCCATGGTCAGATGTAAGTGATGAGCCTTTACAACATGGTACTTGGATGTGTTCCTCCCATGGTCGGATATAAGAGCTGAGCCTTTCCGACATGGTTCTTGGATGTGTTCCTCCCATGGTCAGATGTAAGTGTTGGGTGTTGGTTAAAATTAATGTTACTTAATTCACCTTGATTTAATTATCAACCGAAGGACGTAAACTTTGAGCTACTACACTATATGTGCAGGCAAGATAGTTTTAATGCTCGTGCTGACAAGAATTCTAGTCTACTTCAAACATAAAATGAAATGGATGAAACTATCGCTATCCTGGATGACCTATACTAAGGACTCCTAGGTCTGTTATAAAGAAACAGAAATCAATTTGCCTACAACAACCTATAGCAAGATGTAACTATAGTAATCTTTGAAGCAACCCTAATCTTTCAAAGAAATCCTAACTACAGCAAGGTTTCAAAACAATATTAAACTATAGTACGATGATAGAACAACCTGCTAAGAAATTAAACAAAGCCCTTGAACTACATCAATCTCTTAAACTAATTGACAGTCTCTACAGCAATCTTAAGCTATAGTAACTAAGGTTTACTTTCAAAACAATCAGCCTGTTAAGGGAAGAATTTATCTGTCAAATGCATATGCTGAATCGATCTCAATTAACCTTGTTTCATATCTAAACTCCAACTATTAACTCTACCAAGTCTAATACCTAAATCCACACAAACACTTCTAGAATCATTGCTGAAGTAAAACCTATGACCTCTTGACTTTGAATTGTCAATACACAGCCTATCAAAAGAAAGCTTGGCTTGTTATTGTTATCCCAATATACTATGCTTATGATTTGTGCATACAAATGCACACAAGAGAACGCCAAAGTTATTCAGATAATGTTCATCAATAGATGTTAGAACTGTGTAAGAAACATTCACTGGTTTTGGTCGGTATATGCATACTGTGAAATTAATGTTGATTCGAGGAAGCAGTATTATAAACTAGGGTTCCTTTCTGAACTCATTCAATATCAAACAGCACAGTTTCAGCTCCTATTTAATCATTCACTCGAAAGACTATTTAACAACCCCTAGATGCTCTGTGAATATTCAAACTTTCTGCTACTGCAATTCTTTTTGAATCCACACTCTACAATGCAAGAATACCCTATAGTTTTGCAAGCTCAACAATTGAAAGAATGGCGCTATTCACCAGTTACTCTAACGCTACAGCAAAAGGATATATAAGGTTCAATCTATTCTCTTCAGCAAATCGATTCTTCAACAACTAAAGTCGAGTTCATTACCCAGTTTGCCAATACCACAATCATCAATAAACGATTCACACTGGAAATCAAAAAGGAAATTTAAATACACACCATTCCTCAATCTATTCTACAGTCTAGGTCAAATGCATGTGATATTAACCAATAATCTCCAGACATTCATTCTATTTCCACTCACAAATAAGCAAAACCATCAATATTCCATAAAACACTGTCAAAAGAAGAAAACGTTACATCCACTATTGTAAAATGCACAATACTAAAATACCAAGGATTGGTGTTGAAGGGGGCCCTACCCTCAATGCCTTCCAGTCTTAAGTCAAAACTTTAAAGGAGATAAACGCTGGTTATATTGATGAAATACAGTGTTACAATCTTCTCTGAGTATCCTCTTTACTTAGGGTTTCAAACATCATTTTATACTGAAAATACAAAGTAAAATCGACCTTGAAATAAGGATCGATATAGCTAACAACCCTACAACTATCTCGGCATGTCTGATCCAAAGATGGGAGCTCATATCCCCTGAAATCCACACAATACTAAAGAGGGAAAACAACAGCTCCTCAACACAGGACATCCCATAAAACAGCACCTGAAAAGTCTGCATAGATATCTGGAAGGCGATGGAAGTTCAAGAGACATCCCAAATGTGGACAAAATCCCCAAATTGTAGGTTCAACTAGCAGAAATCGCCCTTGGAGCGCCGAGACCACTGCACGAAGGAAACAACGACCCATAAATTGACCAAATATCTAAATGGAGGTTTAAAAGCCCAATTTTATACATAAAACAAGGTAAAGTAAGAAATAAATAATTACAAAATCATTCACCAAAACTTATCAACGTTGGTCTCCACAAAAGCATAACCATGTACAAATCAACATTAATAAAACTGACTATTATGTGGTTTCATAAGATTTAGGCTAGAAAATGTTGTAGTGGATAGTCAAAATAGGAGACCAACATCTCCCCCAACCCAAAGATCTTGCAGGTCCCTATGCAAGAAAGTCTCATACAAACAAAATTTGAAACTCAAAGTATAGTCTGATCTTGTAGACTTTACTCATCATTCCCGCATTTAGCAAGTCAGATATGCTGATGAACATCTGTGGTGATCAACAATCAAGTGATCCAGGAGCAAAACTTGCTAACAGAAGGACTCGATCCAAAACAAATCATGAGAAAAAAAACACATAAAGCTGATGGCACAAAGCTAAAAAACTTAGCATCTAAAATAGAACAAAGTGGCCTCATTAATGGCCTTGCCATCCAAAAACTCAGAGAAATAACCATGGCCCAAATCCAAATTCAGGGCCTTCTTAGAAAGTCCATTTGCTAGAGATTTATGCTCTCGAAAAACGTGCTTGAAGATCACCTGGGGGGCCATGTGGATCAAATATGTTATATCGTTGCACCAATGCATCAAAGAAGGAACATCAAGTGCCAACAATCGATTGAGCCATGAAATAACTATCAAGGAGTCTCCATAAATTAGCTGAATTGGGATAGCTAACCTCATAACACTTAAAAACCCCAATTGTAATAAAACAAGGTTATGATTTTTATTAAAGGTTTCCAATCAATAATAAAGGATGAGATATTGTCAAAGTGAACATCATAAAATGAAAACGGTGGTGTATCAATTAAATGAATGCCAAAATTATTATGGTAGTTCATAGCTCATCAACTTCGTATTATTGCAAAAGTATTTAATTATAATCATAATCCTTAATAGCAATTGAGACATAGCCAATCACACAACCTTCCTTACCTTCATCAACGTTCATTATCTTTACCATATACATGCCAATTTTCCAATGTTTCCTCCGGCACCCCATACGGCACTCAATCCGGCACTTCAACAAATGTAAAATACAGCAGTGCTTTCAGGATGATAAAAATAAACAAAAATTACCAGCATAGTAGTAATTACCAGCATCTTGAGCAGCAGCTGTGCTATTCAAGTAAATGCACTCACACAGTGATGTTAAATCATTAACTTTCCCAATATGCACCACTCAAATGAGTTAATAAACAATTAAACTAGATTAAAATTTGTTTGACCCAAACAGTTCATAGCATAATTACCTCATGTCCATCTTGCTGCTGCACCTGATTACACAAGAAACTAAACTGTGTCATGAAATCAATCTTTATAATCAATACAAAACAATCGGAATTCAAACTTCAATCAATCACCCTTACTCCTATGTAACTACAATGCTCAAACAATCGTAAATGCAAACTTCATTCTTGTCATTCATACAGAACTGTTTCCACCAGGACATAGGCCACAAGACAAAAGGAATGATAACATAAGCTAATGGGATACTGGTCCACTTTGACTCAGCTTCACACAGGACAGTTTGAGTAGTGCAAAACAGTACTGAAATCTCAGCTATGTTCAGGACTCAGAACATATCACGCATAAACCTTCTTTTTTTACAGGAATCAGGTAACCCAAAATGCAGAGCAGCTGGAGATGATTATCAACTAGCTATCAATGGAATTTTTCAAAGAGTTTATTAAATTTTATTTAACCACCCTTATGACCTCTCTTTTACCTTTACATAGGTACATTGTTCATACAGACAAGTATAGATGAGGCTGTTAAAGGAGATATTAGAGTCAGAACTCACTGCCAGCGAGCCAGTTCAGTACTCCGGTGGGGTAACTATAACATCTAAGAATTTTCTTCCCCAGGCAGATGCCCCATTGCCAACAGGCCTGTTCAGCACCCTGATGGGTTTTCCTGTTTATACCACAGGTCGGTACCCGCTGCCAGCGGACCTGTTCAGCATCCCGACGGGTTAACCTCTTGCACCCGTTTTCTATCAGAGGCCCTTGTCCCAATTTCATCTTAAAGATGAAATTTATGATTTGCTCAAGCATAGATGAGTGGGGGAGCTGCTCTTGAAAACCATCTAGGAGTGGGATGGTACCAGAATTGGAAGATTATTCTTTGTATATTCCTATAAAAATTTGCCCAGATGAACAACTAACCTTTGCAACTGTAGAAAGTGAGAGTCATAAAGTGGCTGCACAAGAATGTATATATATGTATTTGATATTATAGAAGCCAATAGATAATAACCACCAGACTACCCAGTCCTAGATACCTTTTTCCAAAATGATGCCTGACTTATAAATAACTTAATGCCCATAGCTATTACCAAAAACAATGCCCTCGCTCTATCTAGTGTGAAACCAAGTCAAATGGTCCTAGCAACCCATAAGTTCATAAGCAAAAAACTTAGGAAGCTTAAAGTACTGATGTAAGCAATGTCTGGTGGATAAGTACTCATATGAATTACAAGGACAGTTCTGAAAAACCTGACAGCACACAGATACAGACATTTTAATTACCAGTGCAGCTCAGAAATTACTAAATTAACACAGTCCTTTGCAAAAAACAATCAATGGCTGAAAAATATAAATAATAAAAAAAGACTTCCCTGTTGTTTTCAAAACATCCTGAGCCTGAAAAGAATATCTGTATGCTTCAAAAAGAAACCTAATAAAACAAATTCCTGTACATATATACAAAAACAATTTTATTGAATGTTACTGTGAGGAAGTGGGAGATGAAGAAGTCATTCCTTCACCTACCAGCTCTATCCTGGATTGCTGACTCATGGTATGAATGAACTCTTGCTTAGAAATGGGTTTGTGATATACCTTTAACCGATGTCCATTCACCACAAAAACAGTCTGTTCTTCATCAATTGTCTTTATCTTGACAGAACCATTATCAAAAACAGTCACAACCTCATATGGTCCCATCCATATGGTGGTAAGCTTACCTTTGAAATGTTTGAACCGTGAGTCGAACAACAGTGCCCAATCTCCTTCCTCAAAATTCTTCTTCTTCAAAAATTTATCATGCCACTTGGTCCACTGATTCTGTATTAAAACAGTTCGTTGGACAACATCTTGTCTGATTTCATCCAGCTCGTTTAATTGCATCAGCCTCTGCTCCTGCGCTTCATCTAAATCCAGCCTCAACTGTGCAGCAGTATGAAAAGTCTTCACCTGAAATTCTATAGGAAGCAGAACCTGTTTCCCATAAACAAGCTGCTATGGGGTATACCCCGTGGTATTTCTCCATGTAGTTCTATATGCGCACAGTGCCTCTGGTAACCTGTCTGCCCAATCTTTGTGATGCAGTTGTACAGTCTTAGTTAGAATGGATTCTAACACCTTATTTGTTGACTCCACCTGCCCATTTGCTTGGGGGTGGTAAGGAGAAGATTTATAGTGCTTAATCCCATACTGTTCTGTAAGTGCCTTCATTGATTTTGAGACAAAATGTGCTCCATTGTCAGTCACAATTTCACGAGGAATGCCAAAGCGAGTAAAGATTTCCTCGTAAATAAACTCTATGACTGATTTCTCAGTGGCCCTCAATAGAGCTTTTGCCTCAACCCATTTAGTCACATAGTCAGTGCAGACTAAAATGTATCGCTTTTTCCTTGACATTGGTGAGATTGGCCCAACAAAGTCCAATCCCCATTTCTCAAAAGGTTCAATTTGTACCTGGGCTTGTAAAGGAATTTGATCTGCAGCAGTGGGTCTCCCCATTCTTTGACAGCTGTCACATCCCTGTACATATTTTTCAGCATCTTTAAAGAGTGCAAGCCAATAATACCCTTGATGCAATACCTTATATGTTGTTCGTTTATCTGAAAAATGGCCTCCACAGGGCCCATAATGAAAGGCTTGAAGGATATCATACATCTCATCCTCGCTCACACACCTTCTAATAATCAGATCTGGACCGGTTCGAAAGAGGTCATTACCTACCCATGAGTAGTTAGCACTTTGCTGTATAATTCTTTGTTTTTCGTAAGATGACAGATGAGCAGATATTTTCCCTGTAACCAAATAATTAGCTATATCTGCAAACCAGGGTGTTTTAATAGAAACAGCAAATAAATGTTCATCAGGGAATGTATCATCTACAGGGACATTATCATCAGCATGAGTCAATCTGGAGAGGAAATCTGCAACCAGATTTTCCTTCCCTGGTTTGTCAACTATGGTAATGTTAAATTCCTATAGCAGAAGCAACCATCTAGTAATTCTGCCACTAGTGATAGGTTTATTCATTAAAAATATGATAGCAAAATGATCAGTATGAACAAATACATCATAACCAGTAATATAATGCCGGAATTTATTGATGGCATGCACAACTGCTAGAAACTCTTTTTCAGTTACTGTATAGTTTAGTTCTACAGGTGTCAATTTTTTACTGATGAAATAAATGGCATAGTAATACTGGTTTTCTTTCTGTCCCATCACTCCCCCTAGGGCAGTGTCTGAAGCATCAGTTTGTATGTGGAAAGGCAAGGACCAATTTGGCCCCCGCTGAACTGGTGTTGACGACAATTCTGATTTTAAGGTGTCAAAGGCTGTCTGACAGTGTTGATCCCAGCAAAAGCCACTGTCTTTGGCCAATAATTTGAACAGTGGGGCTACTATCTTTGTAAAATTAGCAATGAACCTACGATAGTAACCCGCATGTCCAAGAAAACTTTTGACTTCTTTTTGTGTAGCTGGTGGAGATAGACTAGTAATGATTTCAATTTTTGCTGGGTCCACCTTAATGCCTTCTGATGAAATGTGGTGCCCTAAAACAATACCCTCAGTTAACATCATCTTACAGTTTTCATGGCTTAAAGCAAGATTTGTTTCTTGGCACCTAATTAAAACTTTCTCCAGGTTGTCTAAGGCTTCCTTGAAATCATTACCATAGACCGTAAAGTCATCCATATATATTTCCACACAGTCATGGACTAAATCAGCCAGAATACCTAACACTGCCCTCTGGAAAGTGGCAGGAGTGTTACACAGTCCAAATGGTAGTACCTTGTAAGCATAATTTTCCCATGGGCAGGTGAAAGTGGTTTTTTCTTGATCCTCTAGGGCTATTATTATCTGGTTATACCCACTGTATCCATCCAGAAAAGAAAAATATTGTTTTCCTGACAAGGTATCCAAAACTTGATCTATGAAAGGAAGAGGGAAGTAATCTCTGAGAGTTTCTTTGTTTAAATCACGAAAATCAACACATATTCTCCACTTACCTCCCTTCTTCGGGACAATCACCAATGGAGATACCCATTTGCTATCAGAAATGGGATAGATGAAATCTGCATCCAGCAATTTTTGTAATTCATCTTTCACAATGTCTTTAAGCGCATGATTCATTCTTCTTTGTGGATGCCTTACTGGTCTAATATTTTCCTGCGTATATATGTGATGAATGCATGTGTTGGGGTGAATGCCTTTCATGTCTGTATAGATCCAAGAAAATGCCCTAGACTGTGCTTTAAGTAAATTAACTAACTGATTTTACTGGTCTTGAGACAGATTTGCATTAATAAACAAAGACCTCCCTGGGATAATCTCTATTGGTATAGTTGAGGCTCCAACCTTCTCATCTATGAATAAAACTATTGATGATGAGGTGGCTGAAGGGTAGTATTGTTCTTGAAAATATTTTGTGAAAACATTGTCTAGGTCAGAGAAGGACTGAGGAAACTCAATACTAGTAGTGGCTGAGACAAATTGTTCTAGGATATCATCCTCAGTCTGGTCTTCCATCCCTCTAGTTTGATTAATGTATAGTAAGGGTTGTTCCACGTCCTCATCCCCGTAAGGACTCTCTAGCCATAGCATGTTTTCTGATACAGGCTGTGCTGGGGGATAAATAATAAGATTATGTAGAGAGTTTCCATTTGATATAGTTAAAATGCCTTCTCTACAACCTATAAAAGCATTGGTCGTGGCTAACCAAGGCCTGCCTAGTATAACAGGATGTTCCCCCATTGGATGTTTGGTTTGGAGTACCATAAAATCCACTGGATACTCCCATGAAGCTACTGTGACAGTAATGTCATCTAAGGCCCCCACAGGTTTGACTGTGCTCCTATCAGCCAACTCCAAAATAGTAGGAGTAGGTCTGAGGAGATTGTGCAACTGAAGTCTCTGCATGGTGGTCATAGACATGACATTAATGGTAGCCCCCAGGTCAACTAGAGTGTTTCCTATTGGAATCTCATTGATGCAAATGGTCACCACTGGGTTTCCAGGATTTGCAAATTTTGGAGGTAAAGAACAGTCTGAAATATAATTGGACAGCTGGCCTAAAACATGTATCGTGGGTGGGTCTTTCTATTTTCAAACAGGTTTCTTTAAGCACAGTTCCCTTACCAATTTTGAGTAAATAGGGACATCTCTAATAGCCTGAAGTAATAGAATCTTGATACAAACATTTTTCAACTCATTTTCCAAATCAAACTGTGGACGAACCACAGGCTTCTCTATTAATAACCTCTTTGGGAAAGGGGGGTTGTTATTCACTTGTGGATGAGCAGCTAATTGGGAATGAGCCAGTGCTTGAGTGTTTTCTGAGGCAATCTGCACTTCTTCTTCCTCTGTAATCTCTTTTTCAGCGTTTTCTTCTCCAGTCTCTTCGTGAATAATCACTGCTGGAGGGGTTTTATTTAATGTCTTCCCAGACCTTAATTGTATTTCTTGTAAAGGAGTTGAATGGATTACGTAAGTTGGGGCCATTTGAATTTCAGCATTATGTACAGGCTGGGAAGGTCTATTATTAGGTTTTGGGATAGGATGATCTGGCAACAACGTGTATCTAGGTGGGTTTGGATGTTGATATTGTTGTGGAACTAGGGGTATGGGAGGAAGTGTTGGTGGTGTAAATCCAGGTAATAGCTGCTGCATATTTGGGGGCATTGGACAGTAACTAGGAGGGGTGTGTAATGGGGTTGTATGTTGTGTTCCTCCATAGGGATGTCCTTGAGGTCCCCCATATGACTGTCCTCGCCAGCCTTGCTACCATGGTTGAGTCTGAGTTGGCTGAGAGGGCCCATTTTGCCACATTTGTGGACTCCATGGCTGCTGAGATTGCTGCATAGGATAGTAATATGAAGGGTTTGGAAAAACAGGTTCTGGGTACATATTTTGGGATCTAGGCTGCCAGGCCCTTTTTGGTGCATATGATGAATCCGTAGGTTCAGCATTAAGCTTGTAAAAAGCTTGCAGCTCTGGTAAAGAAGGGCAATTGTCTGTAGGGTGTGGATCAGAGCAAAGAGCACATACTGCAATGGTATTAAGAGGGAACTCTTTCAAAGGGTGCCTCTTTCTGCATTTAGGGCAGAATATGTGTAATGCTGCTATGTCCTCTTCCTCTTGTCGTTTCTTTGTTTTTAATGCATCAAATTGGGAACTTAAGGTGACTAAAATGTCTGTTTTGAAGTTTTCCAACAGGTTCCCCAATTCAACTCTTGTGATCCCACTAGTTCCTGCTATCTTAGAAATGCAGGAAGGAGTTTCCCTTGTGCTTTTTCCTACTTTGGCTCTACTCCTAGAATATTTTCTACATAGTTCAGTAATTTCCTCAAAAGATTTGTGAGATACATCACCTGATGCCATCAGGTTGAGGATTTCCACATATTCCTCCAAAATCCCTTTCAGAAAAAGGGTTCTGACTGCATCCTCCTGTAAAGTATTATATTTAGATTTCTGCAATACAAAGCAGAAGCATTCTAGGAAATCCTCAAGACTCTCTTCTTCATGCTATTGCATTTTAAAGATGTCATTTTGAGAATCTCTAGGTCCACAGTAATCTCGGTATTTTCTGAGGAAATCACTCTTCATCTCTTGGATGTGATCCTCCTATGGTCGGGTGTAAGTGTTGGTCCATTCTAACATGGTGGCCGGCTGGGCCTCCCATGGTCAGATGTAAGTGCTGATCCTTTTCGACATGGTTCTTGGATGTGTTCCTCCATTGGTTGGATGTAAGTGTTGGGTCATTCTGACATGGTGGTAGGTTGGGCCTCCCATGGTCAGATGTAAGTGATGAGCCTTTCCAACATGGTACTTGGATGTGTTCCTCCCATGGTCGGATATAAGAGCTGAGCCTTTTTGGCATGGTTCTTGTATGTGTTCCTCCCATGGTCGGATGTAAGTGTTGGGTGTTGGTTAAAATTAATGTTACTTAATTCACCTTGATTTAATTATCAACCGGAGGACGTAAACTTTGAGCTACTACACTATATGTGCAGGAAAGATAGTTTTAATGCTCATGCTAACAAGAATTCTAGTCTACTTCAAACAGAAAATGAAATCGATGAAACTATCGCTATCCTGGATGACCTATACTAAGGACTCCTAGGTCTGTTATAAAGAAACAAAAATCAATTTGCCTACAGCAACCTATAGCAAGATGTAACTATAGTAATCTTTGAAGCAGCCCTAATCTTTCAAAGAAATCCTAACTACACAAGGTTTCAAAACAATATTAAACTATAGTACGATGATAGAACAACCTGCTAAGAAATTAAACAAAGCCCTTGAACTACAGCAATCTCTTAAAGTAATTGACAGTCTCTACAGCAATCTTAAGCTATAGTAACTAAGGTTTACTTTCAAAACAAGCAGCCTATTAAGGGAAGAATTTATCTGTCAAATTCATATGCTCAATCGATCTCAATTAACCTTGTTTCATATCTAAACTCCAACTATTAACTCTACCAAGTCTAATACCTAAATCCACACAAACACTTCTAGAATCATTGCTGAAGTAAAACCTATGACCTCGTGACTTTGAATTGTCAATACACAGCCTATCAAAAGAAATCTTGGCTTGTTATTGTTATCCCAATATACCCTACTTATGATTTGTGCATACAAATGCACACAAGAGAACACCAAAGTTATTCAGATAATGTTCATCAATAGATGTTAGAACTGTGTAAGAAACATTCACTGGTTCTGGTCGGTATATGTATACTCTGAAATTAATGTTGATTCGAGGAAGCAGTATTATAAACTAGGGTTCCTTTCCGAACTCATTCAATATCAAACAGCACAGTTTCAGCTCCTATTTAATCATTCACTCGAAAGACTATTTAACAACCCCTAGATGCTCTGTGAATATTCGAACTTTCTACTACTGCAATTCTTTTTGAATCCACACTCTACAATGCAAGAATACCCTATAGTTTTGCAAGCTCAACAATCGAAAGAATGGTGCTATTCACCAGTTACTCTAACGCTACAGTAAAAGGATTAATAAGGTTCAATCTATTCTCTTCAGCAAATCGATTCTTCAACAACTAAAGTCGAGTTCATTACCCAGTTTTCCAATACCACAATCATCAATAAACAATTCACACTAGAAATCAAAAGGGAAATTTAAATACACACCATTCCTCAATCTATTCTACAGTCTAGGTCAAATGCATGTGATATTAACCAATAATCTGCAGACATTCATTCTATTTCCACTCACAGATAAGCAAAACCATCAATATTCCATAAAACATTGTCAAAAGAAGAAAACGTTACATCCACTATTGTAAAATGCACAATACTAAAATACCAAGGATTGGTGTTGAAGGGGGCCCTACCCTCAACGCCTTCCAGTTTTAAGTCAAAACTTTAAAGGAGATAAATGCTGGTTATATTGATGAAATACAGTGTTACAATATTCTCTGAGTATCCTCTTTACTTAGGGTTTCAAACATCATTTTATACTGAAAATAAAAAGTAAAATCGACATTCAAACAAGGATCGATATAGCTAACAACCCTACAACTATCTCGGCATGTCGAATCCAAAGATGGGAGCTCATATCCCCTGAAATCCACACAATACTAAAGAGGGAAAACAACAGCTCCTCAACATAGGACATCTCGTAAAACAGCACCTAAAAATTATGCATAGATATCTGGAAAGCGATGGAAGTTCAAGAGACATCCCAAATGTGGACAAAATCCCCAAATCGTAGGTTCAGCTAGCAAAAATCGCCCTTGGAGTGCCGAGACCACTGCACGAAGGAAACAACGACCCATAAATTGACCAAATATCTAAATGGAGGTTTAAAAGCCCAATTTTATACATAAAACACGGTAAAGTAAGAAATAAATAATTACAAAATCACTCACCAAAACTTATCAACATTGGTCTCCACAAAAGCATAACCATGTACAAATCAACATTAATAAAACTGACTATTATGTGGTTTCATAAGATTTAGGCTAGAAAATGTTATAGTGGACAGTCAAAATAGGAGACCAACATTGGGCCTTTCTGACATGGTGGTGGATGTGTTCCTTTCATGGTCATATGTGAGTGTTGGGAGTGCCTTTCTGACATGGTGGTGGATGTGTTCCTCCCATGGTCAAATGTAAGTGTTGGGCGGGCCTTTTTGACATGGATGCGGGATGTGTTCCTCCCATGGTCAGATATAAGTGCTGAAGAAGATGAAGACCTACATGGAGTCTAGTCCTACCACCAGCATGAAAAAGGGCTGGATCTATAGAACTTCCTGTGACAAGTAGAATTGAGAGATAGCAACATTTGTTTGGGATAGAGAAAGCAATGATGATGATGATCTAGAATTTGATGATCCAGTGGTGATCCAGACTTGATGATGATCCAGTGACAAAGACTTGTGCTAATGAATGTGTCGAGAGAATACCTTCCTAGTTAAGAGGGAGTGTTGATGTATTTGTAACTTTGGAATGTATTCACTTGTATATCTTATGTATTTTACCCTGATTTTCCTATTGGGAGAATCATTAATGTAATCAAGTCATGTAAATTCATACCCCAATGTTCCTATCGGGATAATCATGTGTATTTTATTGTACCCTGATATTCCTATCAGGAGAAATACTAAGAGTCATGAGGAATTCCCCTACTTTATAAGTCAGGAGGCAAAGTCCCCACAATCGTGGGGCACTAAAGTCTCCATAGAGAAGTCAAAAAATTCAAGTACACTGGGGCCGACATAGTTGAGTTAAATGTCAAGTGAACGAAAGAATATAAATAGAGGGAGGCACTCCTCATTTTATAGATATTCACTCACTCAACTGAGGCGCATGAGTGAGAGAGGAAGTGTTGGCACAAGTGAGAGAGACCATTTGCCGGAGATCTTTTTTATGTTTTCAGTTTTTACTTTGACTATTGGTGCTCATTCTATCTCTAAGGAATTTGTGGGGTTTTCTCCTTTATGTTTTCCCTGAGGAAAATTCTTTGTCTCTTGTCTCTTGTGATTATTGATGTGCATGTTATTCTCGCATATAAGATCCTAAGATCATATTGCAATGATAAAAATATAACATGGTATCAGAGCTAAACTGAGAAGAAGACATTCTACAGCTGCAAAAGCTAGGGATTCTTACTTTTTGGGTCTCTCTCCACACATCATTAGAAAAACGAGGCTAGGCTAACTCTCCATTGAAGGGTGCATCTTTCTATCGAAGCAAAATTTGATTTCGAACATTTTCAGTTTCTACATCTGGAAATTAGGGCTTTTCATAGAACTGGAATTTTTGAGTGAGCCTAGCATAGGATTGATCTCCTCTTCAAAATTGAAATTTAGAGACCAATTTTGATATTTTTGGTTGGGTAAAACTCCAGGAAATTCAAACCCTAATTTGACCCCGGCCCTGAAAAACCCTAAAATACTAAAACTGGTAGTTTCGGTACATTCGTTATATCTTGGTATTGAAGAAGGAATAGGAGCTGAAATTTTCACAAGCTAAGGATAAAATCCTGATGTACCTTTTGTAAAAATTTCCACCTTATATTCGCTATATTCTGGGAGATATGATTCCTCCAATTCAGGGTTCCAACCTCTTCCAGGATTCATCCCTAAATAGGACACCTAGGGATAATTGCTATATCTCAGGCTATGAAGGTCCAAATGAAAATTTTCGAGCTATTCCAGATAGGTAACGGATGGTAATTTCTATGGTAAAATTTTCATACCCCGAAGGTGAAACAGTGACACGTGGAAGTCCGTACAAGTTTGTTATGTTGAACAGTCTTGAAATAAGTCACCTTGGTAAAACTCTCATAACTCCCAATTGAAAACCAATTCTGGTCAAACCTATGGTGTTGGTAAGAGGACAGACGAGGTTACCTTAGTATGAAATTTCAGACACAGAGGAGAAATACTTTTAGACATACCGCAGAAATAATATCAGGCATTTATGTAGAGGAAATTGAAAACTAGGGCTTCCTGTTCCAGGACCTTCCCTCCACTTTTTTCAGAAAAGGAGTGCATTGGACAACTTTCCTTGAACATTCCCATATTTCTATCCAATCATATCTGAAAGATTGCAAGTTAGGTTTCTCTGACAAACCCTAGATCAACCAGATCCAGAACCAGGACGGGCACCATACGTTCAATTTCACTTTTATCGCTATAAGGATATCGGTAAGGTATGATGTTAGGAGAAAAACTACTTGGAATTAAGTTTATATCATTATCAAAGTCTCAAATAGGTGGAATTCCTTTGGGAAATTCTTCAAATACCTCGAAATTCTTATTACTGACTTTTTGGAGATCTGGGGATATAGGGAACTCTGAGGTTTGAAAATTTAATGATAATAATTGTGCAACTACACCTTGATGTCCCTTTTTCAACAACTTTTTCATATCATTAAATCTTATCACCTTGCTTTGTTTTCCTGTGATACCATTTAACTCATATTCTTTTCCTTCTCACGAAAGTTTCATGAAAAGTTTTTGAAAATAAAAATCAATTGATCCTAATGATTGTAACCATTGGACACCTAAGACAACAACAATCCCACCCATTGAGATAGAAATCATTGGATTATTCAATAGATATTCCCCCATAGAAAGATTGATATTATGGAATTTCCCTGAGAAACTTATAGTTCCTCCATCTGCAATCATAACTCGAAACTCTGGTGTTGGATATACAAAGCAATTAACAATTTTGGATAATTTATAATGAATGAAATTATGAGTACTACTAGAATCAATTAACACTGTCACGTTTTTCTTTTTGATGAATCCTTCGATCTTGAGAGTTTTAGGAGTTCTAATTCCATCCAATGCATGACAAGATATGGTGGGAGTAATTTCTTGTGAAGTATCCTCTTCTCTTTATTATGAGGTCTCCTCTTATTGAGATGCTTATTCTTCTTTTGGTTCTTCCTCTTCACAATCTATGTAGAATCATTTCTTCTCGCAACACGTATGCCCCTTACTATACTTTCTATCACAATTAAAGCATAATCCCTTTTCTCTTATTTCATATAGTTTTTAGGGTGTCAACCTTTGTGGTGGTTTAGAAGAAGGAACATTATTTTCTTTGTATGTGTTGGAGAAGACCTTTCTAGTAGTCATTGTCGTATTTTTACTTTAAACCTTCCTTTGCATCATGAAATGCTTCTCTAGGGATGATGGTTAAAAGAGACACACCTCATGTTGAATGTTATCTTTAAAGGTTCCAATAAAGATATCTAAGAAATTATGTTTTGAAATATTCTTCACTTTGAGACTTCGCTGCTGAAATTTCTTGATGTGCTCTATAACTAGACCTTTTTGCTTGAGATTTACCAACTAGCTATAAGGTGTTGTTATTTATATATGCATAATTTGTAATCAATTATTCTATGAATATAGACCAAGAGATAAGAGAGTATTTTTTACGGTCACAATTCCATTGGTACCATACAAATTGATCAGGTTCTAAATACAAGGATGGAATAGTTACCTTTTGCAAAGTGGGAATTTGGTGTAGATCAAAGAATTGCTCCATCTGAAAAATTCACATGATTGGATCATTGTCATCAAAATTTATCAAGTCAATATTGGGGATAAAGTAGTTCCTTGGACCTAAATTGAACCCATGATGTTGTAGTGAATCATCAACTTTTGAGGACTCCAACTTCCTACTCTCCAATTGTTTTTCAATTTTCCCCAGACGTGGTTGGAATAAGTCATGTTTTTCCTCCTTATCCTCTTCTTGAGTATATACATGAGGAATAAAGCTATTTTTTATATCCTTCATCAATTCCTTCAATTCTTGAATATCTTATTTTATAGATATCTCTTTGAGATCCTCTTTACTAGCCATCCTTTTGAGATCCTATTTACTAGCCATCCCTTTGAGATCCTCTTTACTAGCCATCTTGTTTTCCAATTTAACTATGTCATCAATTTTCACATTTCCTTTAATCATATCTTCCAACTTGGACACTCTAAAAGATATGTCTTCCATTTCATCATATGTCGGGGATGAATCCTCTAGGGGTTTGATTAGAGTGTTATTATTTCCACTTCCTTTTGGTGGAATTTTGAAAAATAAATATATATCACACCCTAAGGTTTAGCACAACTATATCCTTCTACTCAAAGCTATTCAAATGCAAAATGGTGTACCTTTTTCAAACCTTGATTAGAAGACTTTTTTATGGTCGACTTGTAACTGAGGTAAAAATTTTAATTTTGACTTCTTTGGGTCTAGTCATTTATCATGTGGTACACTGAAGTGTCCTATTTACAATTCTGCAGGTCTGACCTAATTTGGATGTTAAAAAGAAATTGCAAATATCCCAAATATTCTTATTTTTATCCTATCCAGAAGAGAGAAATTGTACGGTATTCCACGTGTCCAATATTTTTTATGTAAATGAAACTTCTACCAAAAATACCCTAGTCCACCATCTTTCGAATGCAAATGGTCTCACTCAATTTGGATCTCGGATTCCTCAGATATGACCTTTTTCCCTAGAACACATGTTTTAGACTATGTTTTGGACTAGTCAAAACCCTATATTCCTCTGCAATTATGTTTGAAATTGTAATTGATCTGGATCCTAATTTCGTACTAGAGATAGCTAGTTTTTTTTTGGAAGTGGGTTTTTAACCTCAATCTTTGAATCCTTGTATGAAAAAATTTGTAGAAAAAATTCCAAGATGGCTCATTTTGCAAAAGCCAGTCCCTATGAAAGAGCTCTGATACGAAATGTTATGCAACCAAGTCCCAGAAATAGCATAAAAATAGAAAAAATATAAAAGAAGAGTGTAATTCATGCCTTATTAATGAGTAACAAAGATCAATATAAATCCTTTTCGAGGGAGGAACCTCCTTACAGAATGTACTAAGTACATAAGACAAGACAAGATACAATGATGACTAAAATGAGAATATTTCCTTCCTAAATATAGGAGACAAAGGTGTACAATAACAACTAATAGATCCAAGATAACATAAATAATATGTTATGCACCACAATGTAGGGGTTAATGCGCCACACTATATGTGGTAATGTGCCATCATTAAGGGATTAACACACAATGGAATGTTGTTCTTCTAAGGTTTAGGCTAACATGTCAAAAGGCTAAACTAACAATAACCCCCTACAAGAAAAATGACCCTTCCAATGCAACAATTTCCCATTATACATGTAATTCAATGTAACGACACATGAATATATTCAGAAAAAAAAGAAAAAAAAAAGAAAAAAAAACTCTTTACATGTTTACTAAATGTCATCATACCTATGGGATTTTTCTCGTAGCTATTTAACCAGCTATTAACTCATATTTTCATACATTCATAAAGATTCCAATAATGATAGTATACAAATTATCATTCCAACATTCCAAAGAGGAAAAAATACTAACACATAAATATACCATATTTATAATATTAAATATCAGTAATCAAATCTCCATTAGATCCGAGATAGAACAACGATATATTGGCATATGGGATATCCAAATAAGTACATAAGCAATATAGGTTCTATTACCATAAGTAAATCAATATCCTTACAGTTCATTACAGAATATTTTTGACACTAATGTAAATAAGAATTTCCCACTTTAATAATAGACATTAATCCCAAGGAATATCTAATCCAAAACAACCATACATTGCTATATGGATTTTCCAAAAATCAAATCCCAACAATTACCATAAATCGTACAATCTAGCATCTAACATCTAGCTTAACATACTCACGTACTTGCTACATGAGATGCCAATTTAACAACATCAAGCTTATCCATTAAACATGAACATATAAATCACTATGCAACATAATATAACCAAGATTTATCAACCTCCACAAGCACATGTGCATCAATAACATAGTAAATAATATTCAAGAATACTTATCTTTTATTTATGGTGCAACTAGCATCAACATGTTAATGTTCCTCCCACCCTTAGACACTATCGATCCAATACTACTTGATAAAGTCACCCCCGAACTAAGGTATTCGATCGACACACTAAGGAACTCTCCCTTTACAATTCAATCTCTAATGATAATAGTCAATCCCACAACCTAAGAGTCACAAATCATATTTATTCTACAGGACTCCCCCTTCCACCTACTTACTCCTCCACCCTAGTACTAGGTGAAACAGAAATCCCTTAACCTTCTAGGTCCCTCAGAACATCAGCATTCACCATCAGGACTTATGTGTAGGTTTAGGATGGAGACAAGTGATGGACACTGCATAATTATACTGCACCCAAGATTAGCTCAAATATTAGTTTTGAGAAGACACAACTCAATCCCTCACCACCTACTTACTCTTACACCCCAATAACATGTAAAATGGTAATCCCTTCACCTCTAAGTCCCTCAATACATCACCATTCACCATTAGGATTTATGTGTAGGTCCAAGATAGAGACAACCAGTGGCCACTGAGAAACTATACAATAGTTTATCAATATTATTCCAAACATGACCAATATCCCAGTGCTTCAAGCGCATAGTTCATACACATAACGTTCCTAGGATTTCAAGATTACCCAACTCTTAGGAATCATGGCATGAACAATTCACCTCACCTCCATTAATGAATGAATAGAATGCAATCAATTCAAAATAAATGGAGAGTAGCTCTCCAATCTTGATCAAACTATTATCTCCTACAAGATTGAAGGAATGGAATGCAATTCAAAACCCTTAAGGATAATCTTAATTGCCTCCAAGATACTGATGAGAAACTCTAAATCACTGAAGGATTTTCTAGTCCGCTAGCTGACCTATTCTAGTTCTCCAAAGAGAAACTCAAAATCATTTAGATGGAATCGAACTCACTAGTAAATCCATTCTCGGCTACTAAGGATAACTAAAAATTACTAAGGCTGAGTCAAAATCTCCCCAAAATCCCTCTCATGCACTAAAGATAACTCAAATTATACCTACTAACTCGAATTTCCATAAAATGAATCTCCTGGAGTTTGAATTGATCTAAATTTACTTTAATTTAATGAGGATAACTCAAACTAAAATCAAAACCTATTTAACTTACTGAAGACAACTCAAATCATCCCCAACCATTCCAAATGATTGAAGGTAACTTGAATCCTCCCTAAATTTTTTCAAATTAACTAAGGATAACTTGGATAGAGAATAGTCTCATCATGCATGGTACATGGATGCATGGATGCATGGGTCGATGGTGCATGGTGCATGGTTTCATGGGCGCATGGGTGAATCTAAATCATCATTTAGATGTAATTAGACCTCCATAGTCTAATACAGTCAACATTAGGGAAGATAGAGTACTATTAGGAAGGAACCAACTCCTAGTCCCCCCAACCCCCTACGGATGTGGAATCCAAGACCCCCCATCCAAGTTTGTTGTCCATTTTGAGATATTTTTTAATTATAGGTAAATAATAATAATAATAATAATTTCCATAGTCCATAGTCAAGGAACCTACTGCTACCATAATAATCAAATAACAACATTGCACATGCTCGAGGGTCGCTGTTGGGGAATTACCCCAAACTAATCCAAAGTAACTAAAACAATAAACTAGAACCCTTAAATAGAATCAAAAGAAATGCCACACTTTCAAGAGGGTGTGTCACTTCAGAGACATTTAGGTGATTTAGTGTTTTCTAGACTAGTCTAAGAGCATATCTTTTAACTAGTGCATCTATACTAAATTATGATCATTCAAGCAACATTCTAAACATTAATGGAGTTATATGCTAACCCGTTCCTTAATAACTTGTACAAAACACATATATACATAATCACCTTCTACATATGTATATATTTTTATGTAATTTATCAAAAGACAAAATTGCACAGGGAAAAGTAGAGTTAACACACTTGTACTATGCATAACAGTATATAAGTGTGCCCATGGAAACACAAGGAATTTTCAAGTGCATGAATAACCCAATAAATAAATACTTACATTTGAAATCTCAACTTTGAACAAATCAATTCAAAAGGGCAGACAAATCATATAACAACACATTCACATAGCCATCACACTTATATTTATTTTCTCCATCCATCCATTCAAGTGTAGTAAATTGCTCTAGGGAATCCTCCAAATATGCCACATCTCCTTGAATTTCAATGTTAAGATCCATCATAATATCATATCAATTTGAAACACGGATGAATTGTGTACATTTCACCTATGAAAGAAAAATACTGAAATTTTTCTTACGTAAATGAACAATTTAGCTGATTTGCAAAAGAGACACAATGAATATATAGTCATAATAAATTCAAATACATTACAAAACTCACTTGGGACTAAAGATTCCCCAAAAAAATATGATATATGAGTGTGGTCTCACGGGTATCAAGATCTACTACCTTTTCTCCTCCAACTTCATCAAGATAGATACTTTGCATTGAATGAATTGCAACCCTACAAGAAGCTCAAAGAAACAGTTAAATGAAAAACAAACTCACACATAATACCCCCTAAAAGAGAAAAGGGAATATTCCTGAAAGAATGAATTATCATTCCTTTTAATCCAAAATAAAAAGGAATTGAGAAACTTTCACATAAACTACCTCATGAACTCATGAACATCTTCTTACCATAATTTATATTAAAGACTTCCACTCATTTTGGGTATATAAGCGAGTATTCATAATTGTGTAAATGGTTCATCACTTTGGCTAACCATTGGAACATGATGTTGAAGCTCACATAAAAAACAACAATCATTCATTACACCTGCAAATAGGAACAAAATTAAAATCAATATGAAAACCTTGATGACTTTTAAGAATAATAGACAACAACCAAGATAAGCAAGCATAGTAGAAAGACAAAACTCATAGGTATGTGCATGATTTGATTCTTCCAAGTAAGCTACAATCAACCTTGTTTACACCAGACACTGAAGCACAACATTTGCAGAGAAGATGTACATGTTGAACAACATAAATGATCTTATATTAGAACCACTTATTAAAGTTAAAATTAAAAAATGAAATATATACTTCTAAACTATCATAATTGATGGTATTGCAAACAAAACACAATATCAAAGTCCTTGCAATTGAATTCCAAAAAAACATGAATATGAAAGGTGTTATAATTTCCAAATCTACCATATTTTTACATTGTACAAGTTCTCTATTGATATATGTATATTTTTACATTGTACAAGTTACCTGTTGATATGTGTAGCTAGAAGAATTTAATTGGTAGATAGGCATGCAGTAATATTTCAATTCTATGAGAGATCAAATATCCACATGACAATTTAGCCATTTTACAATACAAAATAAAGAGACAAATGCATAATGATGGAACTCTTTAGAACTCTTCAAACAAATGAAACAAACCTGTAAGGTATGCAGTTGTTTTCGGTTGTTAATGCAGATATAGAATCACCAAGGGAAGAAATTAATTTATTGATAGATTGAGATTCTTCAAGGCACTCCCCTTGAACATTTATTTTTTTTATTCTCTCACTTCATGCCAAATCAATAAGCCAAAGATTGCTCCTATTACATTCCCCACTGATTAAAATTTATCCCTTTACCATCACACAAATTACATTGTACATGGAAACATACAAATTACAAACATTCAAAATTATAAGAGCATAACTCATTACTAGTTCAAACGACAAAAACAAAAACTGCATATTGTCATATAAATCAAGTAAATTACATATACATAAATTAAGTAGATTCTGTGATTTTCTTTAAGTAGGTCTTAAGTTATTAAAATAAGTAATTTGTCAAACCTACACTAAGATAAATTCTAGTAATTGCTTCAAGTGAGCTATCAACTATTTCACAATTTGGCAAATTTAAGCTCAATTTAGTCAATATTCGACTTAACAAAACTACTTAATAAGTTGCACCATAGTGGAAATTTAAGTAATATGTTCCTTATTGAATTTATCCTGGTGTATGAAGTAGTATGAAGAATGCCTTGATTGAAGACTACACAGCAATGTGACTGACTAATATGCTCATTGGCATTGGCATATGCAACAACCCTTGCATTGATACCAATTTGAAAAACATCCGATTAGACCTCATTCATGGTGTGTACTTGTGCTTCAACACAGACTCAAACATGATGGACACCTCATGCTACCTATTTTATTTCAATCCTAATGACAGACCACCAAGCCATTCTCAATGAAATATACCAAAAACTATTTCATATAAAATAACACTATATGTATCTATATGTAATCTCATATTAGTTCATATAAATAGGAGAAGCAAACATAACCACAAAGAGATAAAAAGAATAATTTTTAACAATATGCCTTAGATAAGTTGAGGATGCAAGTAGATCACAAACTTGTCATTGTAAACTTCCAATACACTTGTTGATATATCATATTTAAATAATGCATTCTCGTATTATCTACTCAAAAGAGCTCCTCCAATGTTTGATAGTTTACTTCCTTTTTATCATGGGTTCCCTCCATGGTAAATGTATTCCCAATTCCATTTTTACCATATCAAAATATACATACATTATACCCATCCAAAAACTGGCACAAAAACTTGTGGAACATTGACAAAAGTAACCATTGCCCATGGAAATAGCACTAATCAATGAATTTATGTACATATTAATAAATAAATTTCAAGTCCAAAATATATTATCTCGTACATCTTACCTTCATCATCTTGATTAGTGAAAACTTGTTCAAATTTGAATACCTTCTTTGAAGTACCATTACTACGAATGCTCAGTTCCATGTCTCTAGTTGTATCAAATTCCATCACTGAAGAAGTCCCTTGTAATATTTCTTCATCACAGAATGAACAAGATCTATAGAATATTATTATTTTTCTTGAACAAGACCAAAAAATAAAGTTATCTAACATGCTAATCCTTTCTTAATGCATTAAAAAATGCTAATATCAACTTAACTCTAAGCTCCAACTCTTGATGGTAATTTTTTTTCCTTTCCATTGTTTCTTTATTGAACTTCTTCTTAAGGTCTTCATATTGAAAAAATGTAGAAATTATCAGCTTCATAAAAATTAATGAAATAGTAGCAATTATTTTCTTAGAGACAAAATATTTATCACACTTACCCAATTATTGCACAACCGATGTTATCCCAACAATCTTAGGGATAACACTGGCACATTTATGTGCATCTTTTGAAAGTGTATAATAATATCCCTTTAGTATCTTCTATCAAGTATTCAACAAAATTATTCATTGAATATCTAACCATGTGCAGTAAAGGAAGAATCATTCTCTTAAATTTGTATGCTAATAGTATTAAATACCCAAGATACCTTAATTTTAGCTTTGAAGTCCTGAATTGATGAATCCCGCAAAAATTTCTTCCATTGGTGTGTCTTGAAGCTCCTTTAATTGAGAAGTTTTTCCTTCTGCCACTTGATATATAACATGGAAAATTTTGCATCAGATATTATGACGTGTTGTATTATCAGTAATAAGAAATAAACACCAGTTTGTTCCACCTATAAATCCAGCATGAAAGGACATGCAATCAAGTTCAGTTCTTAAGTTTTCAATTTGATGGTTGGAATCATTAATGGACATATATGCCTCATGGAATTCATTTTTCTTCAATTCATACTCACTACTAATCTCTTCAATCTTCCTTTCATACTCATTATACAATTGGGTGATTTTCTTCTAATCTCCAAGCAAATCAATACAATTAATGAGAATCCATATTGAGAGTCCTTAAAAGGTGTACATGGATAGCTATGTGAACATATATCAATGACTCAAATTTTTTTGTTCCCAATTTTCATTAATCCTTATTATCTAGAATTGAGCATAATGTCCTTCATTTGCATTGCCTATAGACACATCAAGACTACTTTTGAGGTTGTCAAGACTTCCTATAATCTCACATTTGATTTCTTAACCTTCAATAAGATGCATTATCAAAATTCAATGATTTACAATATCAAATCAAGTTACCCAATTGATCAAATTTATATTTGCACGAAAGTTTAGTTGGATCTTCCAAAGAGTTGGAAATTGTTGCAATGTTATTTGAGTTTCAAGAACTAAGAAATAAGTTTCTTTTAGATTGTTTTTAGCCAAATGGAGAGTTCTTATTGATAAATTCTGATTTCATTCACAATATAATGTGAACAGTTGCAATAAGGATGCTTTAGTTCCTAAAGTGGTACACCCTAGAAACCAAAACCCTATTAATGAGATTCTATTGGTTTTAATGACCTGGGATATTCTCCACACTACCTCCAAGTAAAAATGAATGTAGAATAGATTAATAGAATCTCCATTTTTCCACTTCATAACTTCATGGTCAAATTGTATCCTTTTTGTATTGTAGATGTTAAATCTATGTAGATAAGTGGGATTATTAAATGATGGTGATTGTGCATGCTGATAGCATATAGCTATAAAGAGAGCCCAATGTTTATTATATGTAAATGAGAATAATGCAATACAACCTTATTACATTTTGTTGTTCAAGAGATTGTAAGAACATAAGATATGCATCCTACACATGTATGTATATTGCATCGTTGGTTATTGTCAAAGTAGGATTAAGGAAGTTCAATAATATTACAAATAAAAGAATATTTATTTTTGCAGGATGAATTGGCAAGGAATCGAACTTCTTTATTTATTGTGTAATATTATTTTCATGAGTTAAAGCTCCTATATATTGGAGCAATGTGATATCATTACAAACAACAAGATCGACTAGTACATCCATTTCCTTGTAAGCGAATTCACTAATATTACCATTAGGATCTAGTATCTTCACCTGAATAAACTAAAAAGGAATTAACTTATCGATAAGAATATTTCAAGTTTTATTGTATATTTAACTAAAAAATATCTTGGCACAATGAAAGCATTCATGTATGAAAATTTAAATCATATCCAACTATCAACAAACATATCTCTTCAAGTGGAGTTCATTTAATTTCTAGGACATGGTAATCAAGCAAAGATACAACTATGGATTTGGAGAAGAGATGATTATAATAGTTTCCTAGTTGGGAATGACCAATACATCCTTATTATTGCTTAGAACTTGCCTTAGATATCTGATTTTTCTAAGGTGCGAGGACATTATCACCAATAGAATTTATCCTAGTGCACCTACAATGAATGGTAGAGTTTATCCTAGTTCACACACCTAGGGGCCACCTACCACTCACTACACCTATATGCATGAGTTTAGGATCTCCATGGACCAATCCCTATAATTTAGGAACCCACTCTAAGTGCCACCAGCAATATCCAGTAGTTGACCCTAGTAGGTGTTCATTTATGTTTAGTTATGCTCTAATTCCCATCAATTAGATCACTCTTAGTCATCCTAGCACTACTTTGGATGATTTGAGGAAAGTAGGGCACCTTTACTCACCTAAATCAATCAATTAACCAGTTGTGAACTGTTTCACTGATCCATATTTGCATTAGTGAGCTCTAGTGGTTATTTTCCCATGCCGAATTATCTCCAGAGGCAGTCCTGGCTAGTAGATTTGAATCCTATATTAGGAATTTGAATTCTCCTATTTGTAACACCATTGTATAACTTATTTCATACTGATTAATGTATGTAATGTTATACTTCCAATTATTGGTCTCATGTGTGTTTAATTTCCATAAATTATTGATTAGTGTTTACTAAATTATTCTCTCTCTTATGCAACTTTCTTTTCTCATTGAATTCATGCAAGCCTGAAGATGCTATGCTTCATTAAATTTAACAAATCGAAATGATGAAATAACAAATATATTCCTAGGGGATTGATGTGTGTTGCAACGTAAAGAAAGGAGAAAAGGAATCCACTAGGGGCAGAAGTCGATGACTAGGAAACCTCGAGAATCTAAAGGATTAATGACGATATGGAATTCTGGTGCTTACAATTTTTAAGAACACTTAGTTAAAAACCAGTAGTCTATGAGCATATATGCTCAAGCACATGTGAGTTAGCATCGATTATTTATTAGCTTGAGAAAATAATATAATGACACAAGTCTTCCGAACATATGAAAATGATTATAATTAGTAGAGAATAATATATATTTCTTTGTGTGTGTAGATGAAAGTTAATTATTTCTGAAGTGTGATTTTCATTTAAAAAAAATTGATTCCCTTAAGCGTTTATGATATTTAACCTTAAAAGTTGAAATCATACTAACAAGAATATATATGTGTATGAGAGAGAGAGAGAGAGAGAGAGAGAGAGAGANAGGGTGCATGGGCCAAGGAATCACTAGTACAAAAAGAGAGATAAGTGACCAAGTGACCAAAAAATTTGGTCACCACAGTTTTTTCAAGGAATAAATGACCAAAATTGAGAAATTTTAAGTGAGCTGACTATAAATGACCAATATGGTCACGAGATAAGAACTAAGCTAAAAATGATTAAGATAAATGACCAATATGGTCATGAGATAAGAACTAAACTAAAAATGACCACATAACAATTGGTCATTTTTAGTTGTGTCACTCTGACAATGGAAAATTACAATTTTGACAATGAATTTGTACAATTTACTAAATTTTGATACTGCAGATGGATTCAGAGATCCCCTTCGAAGGGGTCCCTCAATCCATCTGTAGTGTTACAATTTAGTAAATTGTAGACCCCCTCATGGATTCAATGGGTTATTCCCTCATTTTTTCATTAACTCGAATGAGCATTGTTTTTACAATGTATCCTTTGTTATTCTCATCAATGGTTCTGCCTCTCCATTTTTTACCCCAACAAGTGGCATGTGCTAGAGTTTTATGTTATCCCCTCTACAATGTCCTAGCAAAACACAAAATTGATTGTGGTGTGTTGACTAATGCCATTATACGTCCCATCAAAATACCCCATAGGCACCATAATTTTGTAACCTGCATGTATATCAATTAGGGATGTCACACCCTAACTCCCACAACACATGTCGTTGAGTGACATTTCATCGTATATATTTGCCTTGAATTTGATAGTTATGATTTCAATTATTTAACATTGTATTCTTATAAATTTTAAATTTCTAAGGGTATTTTTATGGTCGCTAAATCAACAAAGAACATTGAAATTTCCATTTAAATTGTAAATCAATAAAATTCACAAATTTTGGTTCATCAAAGTCCAAAAAAATGATTGAAATTAAGTAATTTAAATTGACACTTAAATAATACTTAAAATATTATTAAATTCACTTATCAATTTAGTTTGTGGAACATGAGTTAAGCTCATAAAAGAAAACCAAATCCGAAACGTTTAATCTCTTCCTTCACAAAGACACTTAGGGTGATTCCATGAAGGTGGGTAACACTTTTTGGCCAAATTTGGCAATGAAAACCTGATTTTTTACTCATGTGCTAGATAGAATCCCTTGAAATGCATATCTGCCATGTGAATTTCGACTTGTAGTAAAAAAAATTGTAGAATATTATGTTGGCTTCCCAATGATATTTTTTTTAAAATATTCCGATGTCATTTAATGTGTGAAATTTCACATTTAATGAACTGTGTGACCTTAAAATTTTGAAGAAGTTAATAAGTGGCTCATGCCCCACCTCAATAATTAAATATTACATTAATAATTTAAAAATATATATATATGAGCATGATCTACACAAAATACACTATGGTCTGCATATTTTTTTGTTAATTTATTTCGCAATATACAGTTGTTTATTATTTTTCGAAAGTGACCACATATGATTCCAACATCATTTTATACACATGTGTGTCCATCCAGGCTTTTTTTCCATTGTTTTCAAAAATTGAAAAACCAAAGATACCCTTTTGAACAGGACACATCAATATGTGGCCTGTGCATTTTTAAGAAATTTTTTCATGTGTATTTTTTACCCTACGGATTTTTCTTTGCGCTGCTTCGAAGTTGTTGTCAGGTTTTCTAAGTGTAAGTTTTAGAACTAATTAAAACAAAAAACCGATATGAATGCCAAAACACATGCATGATACCTCAATGGATTGAGGATTTAGTGATGAATTGATGAGTAAGAACTCTGCTTAGTTATGTGCCATGAATGGCAGGGTTTACACCCCTAGAAGACACATAGAAACATAGGGCTAATTCTTTGTTTTTCAGGCCCTCAATCGAGGTCCGAAGATCGATCGAGGTATTAAAATCCCTCGATTGAGGTTTTAACATAAGCTCGATCGAGGGTTTATTAAACCCTCGATCGAGGGTCTAATAAACCCTCGATCGAGCTAGTGTTAAACACTCGGAAAAAAAAAGCATTATACATGACTACCAAGGTTTTATATGCATGCTCACCGTGCTTATATTTAGTACAAAAAATTGAGGTAAATACTATCCTCCTGGTTCTCGACATCTTGTGGACACTAACTACCATAATCCCTATCTAAAAGATTATGCCCATGTAGGGCATTTGAGAAATGAGCTTCAAGGACCCAACTAAGAGAATTTAAAAGAAAAATTAGATAGGAATAAAGACCTCTACCTCATTAGGAAAAAAAACTAGTAATAAGCATAAGTTTTCATTAAGTATTTGTTTTCACACATTTTGAATAAAAAGTAAAAAGAAAAATTACACAAGAATAAAAGCGAAATGGGAAATTATAATTTTTTCAAGATAGTAAATGTCAAAAAAATTTAAAAAATATATAAGTAAAAGAATGAAAAAATAATGAAATATAAAATAAAAAGGAATAAGAAGAAGGATACTTATTTTCAACATTGTAATAAATATAAATAATTTAATTTTTTTTATTTTTCATATCCGAATAAATGATAAGAATATAAATGCATAAGAAGAAGAATTGAAGGAGAAATAATATAATGCTCATAACCATATTGAAATATACTAGTAACAAGGGAAGGTGTCCTTTGCTTTTTAAATTGAATTTTTTGAAACTATTAAAGAGACATCAAAGTTTAGGGAACACGAAAAATCTTTCCATAGTTCTCCTAACATATAATTAGAACTCTCTCATTGTATAGATAAATGTGTACATAAACATAATTGACAATTATAACCTATTACCAATCTTTTTTCTCTAGACACGAGTACATTAAGAATGTAGCAAATGGATAAGACTCATGAAAGAAACATGACATGTCAACTCGCTCCACTCATAAAAAAAGGTTTTTTCGTAGTGATAATAATATGTTGTGCCCCATATGTGCAACCTTGCAACCCTCCTTACAACTAAATTTAATGAAGTTTAAATTGTTTCTGGACCAGAGATATTAACAAAAACATTGAACTCTATGTTGAAAAGAGATGTCTTTAAACAACACTATAGATGACATTGATTATGAATATTGTGTGCAGTGACCAAGTGGACAAACAATTGTTCGTAGCAAATGACCATGACGTAGATACAATAAACCCTTCAATGCATCTTAGCATGATAACTCAAAACTTTAACCAATAGTTGTGAAACCTTGATGGTGAAGCCAAGAATTCATTTTGGGGCTTTAACAATAATTTTAGAGTCTGTGAAGTACATGCATTTAATTTTTTTTATGCTTATATTCAAGTAGTATCATGGTGTGTTTTCATTAGAATTCAACATCTAGCTTGTTTATGTCAACAATGGTTGGTAAGGAATTTCAACATCATTTGATTCCTATCAGCAATATATACAATGTGTATACAATTGCTTGAACTTGATGTTTTCCTACACCTAAATACAGATTCACACAAATCCTTTTATTTATCAAGGAATACCTCATCTAAACATTGCTTTCGAGCTACTAATGACAAGTTTGGGCATAGAGAATCAAATCGATGAGGTGATGGAGGTTATCCTAGTTTCCCTCAATAGGTTCAAGGAAACACGTCTTGGTTTCCATTAACACGATTAGCAAGAGAATCTCTAGTGTAGTTATTAGATAGCAGAAGATGCATCTCTTTGAACTCAAAACTATCATGCAGTTTTAATAAGATGCATATTCTCTTTTGAAAGGACATCTAGTATGCATTTTCATAAGAACAAAAATGATGATGATGATGCTTAAATTTGCATGTATAACCATAGATTAAGAGTTGTTGATTCATATACGAGCATAACAATCTTGTAGAATTAATGCCTAGATATGCAGACGTTTCTTAAGGTGATGTTGCTTTAACAAAGGGGTTGGCATAGCATTAGAAAGGAAACTATTTTTTTGCTGGAAATACAATTTCAGAAATATCAAATACTACAAAATTTAAAACTACGACAACCATTCATTGAATTCCAACTAAATATGTAGAGGAAAAATGCAGAGATTGGAAGCAGAGATACTTACATGTTTTCTTTCCAATTCTACCCATTTCATAGATACAACTATGTCCAACACAATTTTCCTACAACTTTTCCCTGACCAACTCTACAATAATAAATCTCTTAGAAATTTAAACAAAAAAAATAGTCATGACATTGCCAGCTTATTCTACCAATAAACCTTTTGGCATTTTACCTGGAAACCAGAAGTACCTGGTACAAACAGCCATGGGGCCAAGGGTTTGAGAAATGGATTGTTAAAAGCTTTTTAATGTTCATTAAACTAGTTCTTCATAACACAAAATAAGTCTGGAATGGAGCAGTAGTGGGGGGGTGAGAATTGAGGATCGGAATTAGAGTTACAGAAGTGTAGTGAAAGGTTTTAAATACTAAAAATACTTTGCTCCTTCATATATAATTTTTTATTTTAAAAAACTACAATTATGTGATATGGCTTTGAAAACACTAATTTGTATCGTAATCGTCATGTTCTATTCCTCCCTGGGCTCTGGGATTTAAATATCTGGCCCGAGGATCTATATCGTAGGTAGATCGTAGTCTTGAGAATCCAGGTCGAGTGGACACAACTCGCCTAAATTCAGCTCATCAACTGAGTTGCATGCATCATTACCATAGTATTATTTTCGCATTGAACCAAGGAGAGCAATGATGCATGCAATTCACTTGATGAGCTGAACTTAGGCAAGTTGTGTCCACTCGACCTGGATTCTCAAGACTATGATCTACCTACGCTATAGATCTTCGGGATAGATATTTAAAGCCCAGATCCCAGGGCAGAATAGAACATGACGATTAAGATAAAAATTAGTGTTAAATTCAGAGTCATATCACATAATTGTAGTTTTTTTAATTAAAAATTATATACAAAGGAGAAGTATTTTTAGTACCTTTAGAGATATAAAAATGCGAGCATGAAAAAAAAAATGACCTCATTTCCTTGGGTTATATCAATGTCCATTGTTTACTCTTCAAATTTTTTATTGTGCCACACATTTGCAGTTAATCTTGCTAGTAAATTATTGAACGACATTAGAATTTACATCAACAACACATGACTAATTGTTTTGGTGTTTCATAATGCTAAGATTGGAGAAAAATAAATAAAAGAAAAGGTGTTATGGCAACTGTGGGATCCGAAAAACAATAAATGTGGAAACTAAACATGATACTAATTCTCATTTTGACGAGAATTGAAAATGTTCAATGACATGAATTCAAATGGGGATTCAAAATACAAGGTATACAAGCATCTTTTGGAATACTTCATTAAATGAAACTTTACATGATGCATATGGAAATACAATGTCAATATCAAGCTATGAGTTCGATCAAGGTCTCTAAAACCATCGATCAAGATTCTACATGTGTTTTTAAATACCTCTATTGAATGTTTATGTACGGTTAGAGAAAATCGCGATCGAGATAGTAGCTTAATCGAGCTTTTCAAAACTTTAACTAAAAAAGTATTCGAGTGCCCATATTCGCGTGTGCACACGAATATGGACACCCAAAAATTTATTTAATCAAAGTTTTTAAAATATCGTATTGCTCATGGGAACAAGGTCTTCAAATTCAATTAAAATCAAACATAGAATTATATGATAATAAAATTTAATAAAACATAATTTCCACTAGAAGAATGATACTTGTGGGTAATAGTACATACCTTGAAGAAGAAACAAGTAAAATCATTACTACTGCCACTTCCTCTAAATTTTATGTGTAGATATTAGTCGTGGAGTAATTGGAGTTATAGATGTGATAAATCATATCTATAACTCCAATTACTATATGACCCATATATATAAATGAATATAAATGACCATTTTCTATCCAACAAACACAGTGAATTAAATCATGGGTTTGTTGCCTATTTATAGTTATAATGATTAGAGATACTCGATCGATCTTTTTTAACCCTCGATCGAGTTCTTTAACCCTCGATCGAGGGTTTAAAAAGACCTCGATCGATCATTTTATAAACCCTCGATTGAGATGTCGAGGCCACAATCGAGGGTTTAGGAAAATCTCGATCGAGGTACATTTTTTTTGTTTTTGCCAAGATTTCTTTGCCAAAAATTGTAACAACCCTATCGAACCGCTAAAACCACAACCCATCCCTAAAGCATTTCCATGACCGCTCCTACGTTTTGAGCATAGTTATGTAACCACGGGCCAAAATTGCTTCACTGATCACAAAATCATTACGGTGATTTTGTGTGTACATAGATATAAACAAAATATCAACATCCATGGATGGATACACAATGGCGCAAGGAAATCGATGATTATGTAATCGCACAAAAATCATATTTTCTCCTCCTCTATTTTCCTCCATCACAACAAAGGAAGCGATACACATATTCTTCAGCTTTGATTCATGGCGATTTCCTACCCTGCCCCACTACAAGATCCACCAACTATGATTTTAGGTACTTCAAGTATTGTTTCAATATAGCGATCATTTTTTTTGTACTTAGATTCATTTAATCATATCTGCAACTGCCTCTGCAAATTTTCAATCTGTTTGCAATCAAGTATCCGAAATAATACCTAAAAATAATGAAAGGATTTGATCTCCACTAGCTTCCTATTGCGAAATAATATCTTTTAAAAGTATAGCTATCCTAAATAACACTCTAAAAACTGTCGCAGGATTTTATACACACTAGCTTCCTACATATTTTATACGGGAAAGAGGGCATTTCTCTTATATGTAAAAATCCATACATAATACTAAATATTTCTGCGGAGATACAAATGTATGTATCGAAGAAACTCTCAGGTTACAAATGGAAGAATCTAGATAGTCGGCATAGAGAGAACCCAAGGGGTGAGTCTTCCTCCTCTGTCTTCCTCTATTAACAGCGTACCAACTTACTTAGCAACAACCTCCTTTGATAATAATTTGCATCTGTGTTATGAATGATATGAACAAATGAAATTTCATGAAATTAACCAGCATCATCCTGCACTTTCTCCAACAGAGGTGAGAGTTACTTTTTGAAGCCTATACGTGCCTTTAACCCACTCAATGACTGGCTCGGAGTCCCTGTAGACCTTATGCTTTATATTTCTATTTTCCATAGTAATATTCAATAGTTGAATCCAACAGACCAATTCCAAACCCTAGGATAATCTTGAAAGAGAAGTTACAATAGTTTCGGAGATGTAGGACCCCATCTGTACCACTTAGGCCAGGGTTTCCCTAACTTGTCCCATCAAAAAAACCCAGGAAGCAATTTTATTTATAGATGGTGGATCACTATTATAAGGAGTCATGATCTTGAGTTGTATTTTTAAGTCACCATAGATATATTTTATGCTAGGAAGGAATTGAACTGGATAAAATGATTGGTTTTGAAACAAAATCTAATTTTTGGTAATCCAAAGCATATTATCCAAATTCAACTACGAATATGATTCAGCACAGAAACAGTACAGAACAAAAAATCAAATAAGGCCCAAATATGCATGTATAAGTCTCATAGATATGAGCATATGCATTTGTTTGTAAATTTTAGAAGAATTTCAGCCTCAAGAACACCTGATAAATAACTAAAATGATTCTTTCCTTTTATTTTAGATGGCTTGGTTTATATTTATAGGTTCTTTCGGGATTTTTTAAATATATTTAATGATTTTGGTCTATATTTTAAGTTTTGGGGGTTTATGTGTCGACATGTATCAGATACAATAAAAAGTAACTTGATATTATCGTATCTATACTGTACAAAAATTTGCAGAATTTCAAATTACTGTTGAATTTTCCATACAGAAAAGGATAATATGGCTGAAATTCTCTACTATGAACTAGAGGGCCCAAGCCACTGTACAAGGTAAATCTTATTGATTTGTTAAAGTGGCCTCCTCCATTCACTTCTTGAATCCATCTCTACCAGAGTGTTTCTATATCACTTTCTAGTAACTCCTAGGCAACTAAACACTTATGGCCTCCTCCATTCACTTCTTGAATCCATATCTACAAGAGTGTTTCTATCTCACTTTCCAGTAACTCCTAGGAATCTAAGCACTTCCTTCCAAACTTCTTTAACAAATTAACATTCCATTGAAAAGTGTTTTATTGTTTATCCTTCATATCTACATAGGTAACACAAACTAGCACTCTGCCAAGTTCTCTTTTGCTAGACCCTCCATCTCAATTCTTTATTGTTTAAGGTCATCCAAAAGGATATTATGGATTTCAAGGGGCATGTTATCACTAAAATATGCTAGTGAAATCTTTAATAATATGTAAAGGATAGTTGGGAATGAAAGTTTATAAACCGATAGACATTTAAGATGTCAAGCTAGGATAGAAGCATGACTGCAGGAAATGCACCACTGTAATGAGCAATAATAAGAAATGGCTACGAGCATAACTTTATGAAAAACATGAAATAGGTTCTATTTCAAAACATTACAAATAGTTGCATATTGATCAAAATAATCACGGTATGGAATATTAAGACCACACCTAGAAAGAATGATGATAACATGTACTTTATTTATTAAAAACAGAACAAGGTTCAAATGATCATAATCATTTCAAAGTAGCCATCCTACATTAAGAAAAACAAAGTGCATACACGCCCTGCCTCATCCCTTGGCTAAAAACTCCTCTTTTTACATTATAAAACCATCTATTTTATATAAAAATTACATCAACGAACTCTCAAAAATCGGAAGCAAACAAAGCTATCTAATAATAATAATAAAATCTAGAACTATCTGCCAGAAATATGGAACTTTAGAAATCTCCTGCCATGTGTAATTTGTGTGCTTGAAAATGCTCATTGAGCTCCTAGAGATCGGGGATGCTCCTTAATTACTGCTCCAGGTGCTCCTCATATCCTGAAATTTGGGAATAACTGATCATAATGTTAGCTTCAATAACCTTGATGATATGTCAACTTCTTATATCAAAGAACTTCAGAGATATATGGATCTGCTTCTTTGGTAAATTCTCCTAGCTGCCACATGTTCCTCAATACCCTGCATTCTAGATAACATTTGACTTACGAATCCTCTGGAAATCTGGAAATGATATTGATGCTGATCCTCTATGTTCAAAACTGGAAGTGCTCAAATTAATTGACCCAAAATATTTCTTTTAAAATATACTCTGCCACCTTATCATTTTAGGGCTGGAGATATGGAGATGACCTTTAACCAACGCTAATAGTCTGTCTGGAAAAATGGATCCGATCCTCTACCTCTGGATACTTTTTCTTTTTTATGGCTTCTATGTTTTATTTGGCAGAGAGTTGCAACCTAAATTCTCCATGCCAGACTCCTCATGAAACCCCATATGATCTGGATTATCGCATGCCTTTCTCGCTTTTGCTTGAAACCTCAATCTTCCCTTATATACCTGCAATATTTTCTTATTGGCACCTGGCGGCCATATTTCATAAACATATTAATATCTACATATACCAATAATTCCATTATGTTTCTCCATGTGTAAGCTTTGGCACTTGGTTTCATGGGTGGACCTAGGAAACTGAAGTAAACCACTAACAATCCTAGCAACAAATCCAAAAGCAGCTTAAGGAATTGATAAACTGCCTTCATTCTGCTGGCACAAGATTTCCTTTGGCCGGACTACATTCTTCAGATCTGCCAGATCACAATAATTATCTGCAATAGTCTGTAAATTGATATGCTCACTAACCTGCTCCAACTATTCATGCTGCTCATCCATATCAAGTCCATCCACCGCATCAGAATCAACAGTTTTCCAACTTGCAGCATCATCTTCACCATCTTCTTCAACATTACTCCGAATGGATGCATCGTCTTCATCTCTACCAACGACAAATATTTCTTAAGGTCCAACCTTTGAGACCATTCCATCTTTCCATGCTACCTCAATGTCTCCATCCTTAACGCCTATAATATTCCCAATCCAGGATAGATTAGATTCATCAACACTCTCATCAAGCTTTGACTTATGTATTTTATTTAGAGCTTTCTTGCTTGTATATAGATACATATCAACAACACTTTTGGGTCTTGTTTCATCCCTATATTCTGTCTTTCCAACTAACTAATTGACAATGCTAGGCACTTCTGTTGTCTCAGAGACAGGAGATAGACATATAACAATGTCCCCAATAAAGTAGTTGTAATATGGATGCTCAACTAGCTCATAGACACTTACTACCTCCTCACCATCAAATTTGTGTGCATCTTCTGGACAATCCACAGGCTTCAGCCACCTCACTCTTGCTGTGTGCTCCTTCAAATCCACACTTTTCAACATGGGCAAAGACTAAGACAAATGGTTAAAGGTTGGTACAAAAGTCTCATTCCTTTTACAAACCAACGTAACTTATAACTTTATGTGTTAAAGGTAAAACAAACATTAATAAATAATAAACATAAATGATTCTTTTAAAATCTTATAAAGAATCTTAAAATAATTTAATTTATATTTATTTATTTATAATTTGGTTTGTTTTAACTTTAAATTTTGGGTAGCAATGGTGCAAGAAAAGCTGGCTCATGTAAATTGAATGAGATAGAGGTTTGAGATGATATGCGCTGCCAGAATTAAACGATTTTGTTGGAGCAGATCTGGTGATAACATCTAGCTCCGTTTGGGGATGGCATGCTCCCTGCAAGTTGCCAAGAACAAGCAGACCAGTGCCTTATATCCATTGGGAAGGAGTCTTAATACCCAATCTATTCCAAACCTTGAAGCCTTGCTCTTCAAACAAACTTTAAGTACTCTATAAACTGAAATAATTCACTACAAACCAGATGATCTAAAAACAAACTTCACACTGCAAATTGAAGGAAAGCATATGCTCGGGAAGCAATATTATTTCCTATACTGCCCTATTTCTAACCAAATATGCAACTTGGTCAGGTAAAATCATGCTTCCAATGAAGCCATGCAAGAAACTGATAAACTCTTACTCTGGATTTGACAAATGAAGGAACACATGGTATACCAAATTGCAGTTTATGATGAAGGAAAAACCAACAATATTTAAGCACAAACTGTCTGATATCTATCTTTCTCATAGATTCCAAATAATCATCGATAGGGTCATGAAAGATATAAAAATTTACCTTGGACTTGATAGCTTTCTTTTGATCTAAAAGACGTAACTACTGCTCAAGAGTTTCCTTTGAGTATTTCTCTCCTCTTTCCTTCTCATGTGTGTCACTATCACATATAGCGTCATAACTAAAGGGTTTGATATGTGATTGAGAAAAGTGCTCTTATTCATCAAAATACCTATCATACTCAGGCTGATATTTATGAATTCCTAAATTTTGAATATCAGTAACCTTTGATTCATGATTTTCTTCAACCTATTGGTTGACATTTGATGAAGAAGAAAATATAACAGACTGATTTGGTAATTTCTCATCATCAGATTTAGAACTGGAATACACTGGTTGATTGTTGAAAAATTCAATATATATAGATTCAGAATTCCTTTCTTCATCACATGAATATTCATCATAAATAGGTTGTCCTACATAATTGGAATGAATAATTTGATCATCTGGACAATTAGAAGCTTCGTGGAAAATATGGGGAAAGATTGTTTCTACATCGACATCTTCATTCCAAGGCTGATCTCCTGTTATAGCGGATTTCACCACACTAGGTGAATCACACATTGTATGGCCTTCCCCTGTCCCGCTGCAGACTCATTAGCCCCTATGGACCACCTTTTGTCTTTTGATGTATCATCGACCATCCCTAAGAAACATTATAAAAGATGATATACGCGGCATTTTCCCCGATAACCGCGTACATACGCGGATATTCCCTCTATAGTCGCGTACATCGGGATGTGTACATAATCCAAAATCCTTTGGAGCGTTCCTTGTCTTGGATCCGACTCACATGACTCCTGGCCTTCCATATTCCTTGAGATCGCACGGATTCGACCTTTCAGTATCACTTTGAAAAGCTATATAAGGAACCATTGAGACATTGAAAGAAAAAGGAGAGAATTGAGAGTACCGAAACTATAGTCAATTGTTGCCAGAACTTATGCTTGAATCTACATCCCTTTGTCCCTTGGAGCACTGTTGTGTTATTCCCAAGCTTTCCCTTTGCTAGTAAGCTTGCTATCGGAGTGATGGAGGATTGAGGTGGTGGAGGCCCAAGTGGGGGATTCAGTTTCTCCGGTTCGCAGACGTGCCGTCAGAGGTTGTCACTTGTAATCTCTAATTCATATTAATAGAAATATCTTTTCCTGTCCAGTAATGTGTATTTGAATGAATGTTGCATCCATTGGAATATGTCAAATGCTTATACATTATTGATTATATATGCTAGAATAGATCTAACACCATGAAATATAGTATGCTTGTATTGTTTACTTGTTGTTGAGGACGTGCTATAACAATTCAAGCTGAAGATTGGAAAGCTCAACGGGGATCTACTTCAACCATCCGGAATAAGGTACGAGGTTCGATCCTTTAGTGTTAGATGTTTTTATTTCTATTACATATTGGGAAAGATTGATTTCTAGAGTCTAGCTGTCTGTTGTGGTACCCCAAGCCATAGGAATTTATCTCTGTAACAAAATTGGCGACTCCGCTGGGGAGTTCCTAGTAATTGTCCTTTGGGGGTTGATCTTTTGGAATTCAATGTATTTGAAGTGCTCTCTCTCTCTTGTTTCTGTGTCGGGTATGGGGGCATGTATGCCTGGTAGAGCTTGATTGGTGTGAATTCAGTCTCAGCCTGTTTGTTTTCCTTGAATTTGTGCATCTTTTTCTTCCTGTACGCGGGTTTGTTACTTACAATCGCGTATACACGCGGTTTCCTCTTGGATTTCTGCGTATACACGTGGGTTCACTGTGCACAGTCGCGTATACCCTGGTTTTTTACCTTTTTGTGGAAGATTGTGGATTGCTGGGTGAATGCTGCTAGTTGCTGAGTCTCCTTTGGCACTGCTTGAGTCTGTTAATACCTTTGTTTCTGACCAGAAACGTTTTTTTTAGCCTAAATTTTTCTTTTAGGAAAGTTCTTGTCATGGCATCTTTGATTTTTTGTTTGAGATTAGTGCATTAGAGTCCTTTTTCCTTAGTTCTTTGCTGGAATGTTGTTTATGTGTGCTTGCAGAGTCTGGGGTGGTTAGAATCATTCTATTGCTTTTTGTATCTCTTTATTTTCAAAAAATCCTAAATATTTGCTTATCATCATGCATTGCATTATGCATTTTGCATTGTACTTGCATTAGATCTAGATTTGCTTTGGAGTAATAGTTAGGACTTCATATAGGGAAGTTTGCATTCAGCATTTGAAGAAGAAATTGTGCATTCACGTAGTATGCATACCCTGTTTTCATGGACACAATGCATTTGCATTGATTGTTAGGTG
>LPNX010855771.1:0-18571 GCA_001517045.1 Pseudotsuga menziesii
TGGGGGTGACTCTGTCAGCCCACAGGGCATTGGGTAAGGCTGAGTGCCAACTTCGCTGGTTTTCTATGACGGTCTTTTTCAGGATTCTAATGAGGTTTTTAGCTGAGGATTCAGGCAGGCCATTCCCTTGCGGATAATAGTTAGCAGAATAGTGTAATTTTATACCTTTCTCATGAGCAAATGCAGTAATCTTAATGGAAGAAAAGTACTTAGCATTATCAAAAACTAATGAACTTGGAACCCCAAACCTGGTCATGATATGATCTGGTAGAAAACTGATGACTTCGTCTTCGTTTATCTTGCGCAAGGGGATATCTTCGACCCAGCGGGTGAAATAATCAGTTGCAGTAAGAATATACCGGTGTAGCAGGGAGGAATTCGGCTTTATTTCTCCAATGATGTCTATTCCCCATTGCTCGAAAGGCTCCGTAATCATTACAGGCCTTAGAGGTGCTGCTGCTCTAGGTTGTCTTCCACCACATCTTTGGCAAGTATCACATTTTCTGACGTGCGCATGTGCATCCCGGAAGAGCGTTGGCCAATAGTAACCGGCCCTAAGGATTTTGTGGGCTGTAGTGTCTCCTGAATAATGTCCGCCGGCCGGACCATCGTGTAATTCAGACATTACTTTCTCAGCGTCTTCTCTTTCCAAGCATCTTAGATGGACTCCATCATAGTTTCTTCGGAATAATATGCCTTCTACGAGTTGGTAGGAAGCTGAATTTAGACGCAAAGCTCTTCTTTGTTTGGAACTCCAATGTTCAGGCAACACCCCTGACTGCAGGTAACGTACAAGGTCTCTATACCAAGATTCAGGAGCTGTAAATAAAGGACAAACATCCATTACATGCAACTCAGCTTCATCATCCCATGCTTGTTCTTCATCATTACTGCTTCCAGTCATCAGCTTGCATAACCCCTGACCTTTCACTATAGAGGCTGGTTTGAATTCCAAGTCGTATTCTTGAAGGGCTGTCACCCAGTTGCCCCTTCTTTCTCCCAATTCCTTTTGAATGAGAAGGGATCTTACGGCTGGGTAAGGGACTATTACCTTGGTTCGATTTTTTAGTATATAAGGCCTGAATTGCTTGACTGCCTTAAATACTGCGTATGCCTGTTTGTCAATGGCTGGGTAGTTTAATTCAGCTCATTGCAGCCCAGTACTCATAAAAGAAATTGGGCATTCATCACCCCCGTCTTCCTTTTGTGTAAGTACGGCTGCCAATGAATCATCGGACGCAAATGTATATATAATAAAATCCTTGTCAAAATCTGGACTTTTCAGAGAGGGCGCATGTGCAACAACAGTCTTGATTTTACTGAAAGCATTCTTTTATGTTTCAGTCCACTTAAATTGTGTATT
This sequence comes from Pseudotsuga menziesii, assembly GCA_001517045.1. NCBI lineage: Eukaryota > Viridiplantae > Streptophyta > Pinopsida > Pinales > Pinaceae > Pseudotsuga > Pseudotsuga menziesii. The sequence goes on from LPNX010855771.1 coordinate 1,364, forward strand.
TTGCTTAACCATCTGCTGTAATGGTTTAACAGTCTGGGCAAAATCAGGCACAAACCTACGCACAAAATTTATCGTTCCCATGAAGGATTGCATCCCTTTTTTGTTATGAGGCATAGGGATTTGCTCAATAGCCTTAATTCTTTATGGATCTATGGATATACCCCTCTTCGAAACTATATGCCCCAGTAACTTGCCTTCGGTAACTGCGAACACGCACTTCTTAGGATTGAGGGAAATACCATATTTTCTGCAGCGTTCAAAGATTTGCTTTAAGTGGAACGCGTGCTCCCCTCTTTTCTTCAAAAAAATTGTGATGTCGTCCAGGTAGACCACCACACTTCGCCCAATCAGTCCGCGAAAAGCTATGTCCATCGCTCTCTGAAATGTTGCGCCAGCATTAATCAGTCCAAAGGGCATTCTTCTATATGCGAAAGTTCTCCATTTAGTTCTGAATGTCGTCTTCAATCGATCTTCTTCGGATACCAATACTTGGTTGTAGCCAGAGAAACCATCTAACAATGAAAACATTTCAGAACCAGAAACCATCTGAAGCAATTGCTCCATGGGAGGTACCGGGTAGTTGTCTTTATCCGAGGCGCGGTTTAAGTTTCTGAAGTCCACGCACAGTCTGATTTCTCCTGACTTTTTCCCGACAGGCACCAGGTTTGACACCCATTCAGAATGCCTGACTTTAAAGATGATTCTAGCGTCTAGCAATTTCTTCACCTCTCTTTGAATCAGCGGCTCCAGCTTGGGGTGCATTTTTCTTAACGGCTGTTGATATGGCTTAACGCTAGCTTTAATAGGAATGATATGCTTAATAATACCAGCGTCGTAAGTTTTCAAATCTGCATACGTCCAGGCGAAGACATCCTTGTACTGCTTAAACAGACTGAGAAACTTGTCCCTTTCCGCGGGTGAACAACTTTTGCCGAGGTTCACGAACTTGGGATCCATTTCAGTCCCTAAGTTAATTAGCGCGAACTGTAGAGTTGAGCTGTGTGTCTTCACATTAGCGGGTCTTCTAAATTTCTCATTCAAGTCAAACATTTTTTCCAATGTCCTGACTCCTTTGGGAATGAAATTGTTATATTTCATTTCAGCCCGATGTTCCTCATCGTCTATGATAGCCCCTTTAAAGACTTCATCATTTGTCAAGCATTCAATTATCTGCTGATCATCATCAAATACTCGCAGGTTGGTGATCATGTCCGGTACTGAAGGCATGAAAAGTAATTCAATAGAGCATTTGTTATTAGTGGGAACTAGCCTGGCAGCTGATGTAGCTAAAAGATCAACATCTGCGTTTTTTATCCTTGGGATTGAAATAATGTTAAATGCATGAAATTTTCTAAGCAAATCTCATACCTCGTTTTGGTAAGCTTTCAAGTGAGGGGAGACACAATGTATTTGATTTCTTATTTGTTTCACAACTATTTCTGAGTCCCCAAAAACTTTTAAATTACTAACCTCTAACTCGATCGCTTTCTTGAGTCCCTGCAATAATGCTTCATATTCGGCTGTATTGTTAGTACACTCAAACTCTAATCTACAAGAAAGGAAGTGTCTATTTTCTTGTGGATCAATAAGAACGCAGCCGGCCCCTAACCCCTCTAACGTCTTCGAGCCATCAAAGTATAAAGTCCAGAAAACATTATCTACTGAAAGTGAATTTACTCCTACGGCTAAATCTACTATTTTACAGTCAAGTTCATCAGCCTGAGAAAAACGAAGGAGATCAGGCTGAGTGTCAGACGTGCTGCTAGCTTCTTCCGCTTGATAATTCCCTGGTTCTAGTTCAAGAAAGTAGTTTCCCAATACCGATTCAACTGGTACATTCTTCTCATCCAATTGAGTGATGTTATACTTCATGTACGGTTCTCTCAAAACTTTGATTTGATTGGGACTTCCTTTGTATGGTAACCAAAGATGTGACCAATCTGAAGCGAAATACCCATTCAATTTAGCTGACCAATCCCTACTCAGGACCAGGCCGTAAGCGTCTGGTATGTCGGCCACTACGATGTTAATAACTTGGCAAACTCTGCTATCAGATGCTAGGCGAATTAGGACGTCCTCCATTTCACCAATCACCTTAACGTCTGTCCTATCCAATTGCACCACTCTCCACGTGGATGGCTTAGGATGCCCATTTATTTTCTTGCATACCGATATGGGCATGACATTAATTGACGCCCCTGAGTCTACTAGGCAATTGTGCATGTTATGATTGAAAACTTCAAATGTCAGGAGGAAAGGTGGATGTTTAGTTTTAGACATACCTTTGGTACTAGCTTCTCCGATCTCTTCTTCATCCCGGGGCTGATTTTCAGTGGGCAGTTTCTCTTTAGACGTTTCAAGTGCTTTCAACAGTTTTTCTTTCTGTTGAGGTACTTTGCACATTTCGAACAATGGGATGTTTGCTTTCACCTTCTTCAAATCTTCAATAATGTCATATTCAATTTGTGATCTAATGGGCTGAGATTTACCAGCACTTACGTTCTCTTGATTTGACTCAGGCGATGTTCTGTTCTATCTAGGGTCTTGGCTGGTAATAGTGGATTCCGGTATCTGATCAGCCAAGGACTTGTCCTGAAACTTCTTCCTGACATTCCTTTGCAGCCTCCTGATCTTTGGGAGTAAAAGACTGTCATCACTAACCGTCCCTTTACTTCTAGTTGTCACGTTAGCTTCCCTGACCTCCTTGCATCCTTGAGTATTTTCCTCTTCAGCGTCGAGCACGGAAACAAAACTCCATAATGCCATAGTCTCTTCCTCCTGTTCTTTTGTAGAAGTGGAAGCAGCATTTTCTTTTCTCTCCTCATCATCTTCTTCTGTCAGTCTGGAATCCAACATCTGATTCATGACCAATGTCATTGAATTTATCCATTGCGGACAGTTCTTTTCGGAGTGAGGCTGCTAATGAAAAGTACATAAGTTTTCCATACCTATGTCTGTCAAATTCATGGATGCATTCCTTTGAGGAGGAGGTTGGGTCTGATTGCTGTCTTCTCTTTTCTTATAGTATGGCCTGTAGAACTTTTGTGCTTCTTTTTCTTTCTCTAAATCTATGATCTTGTTAGAGAGCTTTTGCACCATTTTGGCCATACCTTCATAGTCTGGTGCTTTCTCCTCCTTGGGATTAGTAAATAGTAAGGTTTTCCTTTTCTCCCCCGACTGTTCAGGATAATCTTCGACACTCTCCCTTTCAGCCTCCACCACTTCTGCCTCTTCATAAGTCTCCGTCAAAGTAGGCTTGGCCCTACCTTTTGCAAACATGGCTAAATCAGGACCCAAAGCTGAAGTATAGTATTCAATCAGTACTTTGTCTGAAGGCTTATCTATTTCAGAGAATTTTTTTAGATATGCCGCAAACCTTTGTGTAAAGCTGTGCACCTTTTATTTTTTCTCTTTCTTCAATGCACACAGTCCTTTCATGAGGGCAGCGTGAGTCTTTTGGACGGCATATTTACTTCTGAATATTCTCTCGAAAGTATCCCAGTCTGGGATAGAATTTGCGGGCAATCCAAAATACCACGAGGCCGCAACTCCTTTGAGGGTATGCGGGAATAGTCTACAAACCACATCTTCGTGCTCCCCAGCCCTTAGACCTTCTAATGCCAAATAGAAACTCTGTAGATGATCATCCACCAGGATTTTTTCGTTTGGGTCAAATTTGGGCAGTAATTTTTCAAAGGCTTGGGGTAGGTCGTGCAAAGGTGGGGCCAGATTCAGAGGGGATCTGGCTTTCCATGCGGGTGGTGGAGGATTAGGTGGGGGTTGATTGGCGTTAACACCGGCCATGAGTCTGGGTGGAGAGTGAGGGGGTGAAACAGCAGGGGTGTGAGGACGTGAACCAATGGGGGTGTGAACAGGAGAGCTGTATGGAGTGTCTGGGCCTATTTGGTTCAAAGGCAATTCGACCTCCTGTAAAGCAGTTTCCACAAGCTCTTCCCAGTCTCCAACCAACACAGAATATTCAATTAGAGGACGGTCTTTCTTCTTGTACTCTCTTCTAGGCAATTCGGGAATAATTGGCAACCCTCCAATCTTCTTTACATAAGCACGGGTATGTCTTCTTAGATCATTTACAATCTCGTTGCGAACAGGATATAGATGTTCACTGTTTTCTTCTTCTGGAAATGGATTACGTGGTTCACTACTTTTAGAACTGTAAACAGCGGAATGTTCTCTGTAAAACGGGTTTCCTCGGCCAGCCATGCACTGTCGGCCCTCCTTCTAGCGCCAATTACTGTTGAGGCCTGGAAATTCGCAGGCGACAACAAAAAGGGATTCTCCCCAATCAACGTTCCCAACTAGCCCGTTGACTGTTTGGAATAGGGAATCCGTCCGGTTTACGGTCCGGCTACCGTAGGTCAAAGTAACTACAAGGGTTTACCGGTTGCGGCCCGGTCCACCGGAGTTTTTTTTTGTATTTTAACTTAAGAGATGAAATGGACGTGCCTAACTAAGTGCAAGGTGATTAGACTGCGAGGGGCGGTCACGATGTGATGCGCGGGTTCTTACCTCTCGTCTTAGACCCACAGGCAACCAAATCACATGCAATAAGAAACAAACTAATTATCTAAACTATCCCTAGGGAGCGAGCCATCAATTTTAAGTGAGTAATTCAAATTTTGCACATGCAGTATGATGGACTATAGTTAGCTGATACTCCATTCAAACACATGAACAATCACAAATATTTAACAACTAGGTAGCCGATTGCTGTATGAAAACCAAAATTACTCACATGGAAAGATCATGAAAATACCGAAGAACATTTAATAAGAGCACGTAGGTTCAGGAAACTAAACATTCTCACAGTAAATGAAAAGCAGCTGAAAACGAAATAGTTCCTTTTCAACATCATTCATTGAAACGCACTGATACATTCCATTTCACTTTCTCCAACCAGGTAAATTTGCAGTTTCCTTTTGCAAAACGAAGTAGTTCCTCTTACAAGCAAACATTACAGTTTTTTTTCAGGGGAAAAAGCCTCCTTTCAGTCAGGCTTCCCCTTATTTAAACCACAACTGCTGTCTCTTAAGCTGCCCTCAGCGTGTGATCTTTCAGGACCCTTCACGATTCAATTTCCTCTCTGGTCGTTACGTTTTCCCCATCATTTCCACAGGCGTTTATCTTCTGACAGTAACCGCTGAAAATGCCTCGTCGGTGCCTCTGTCATTCGTTTATGTTGTCCTTTTCTTTGCGATACGTTGCTTCAGCGATCTATGGGATTCTCTCTGCATACAACTTTGGTGCATTATCCACTAAATTGAGATGTTAGGCATCTAAAATTTCTAACCATACTGATAAATCCACAAGGGACTGTCCTGGTTCATCCGGGCGAGAACTCGCGGCAAAAGTACATCGGCGGTCGGGTGATACTTGGATCGGACGGGAACAGACTTTTGCATCAGATGGGACAATGCTTTCAGGAGCCGCAACGGCAGAGGAGCATAAGAACCAGGTAAGTGACAACACGGGCGATAAAGGCAACCGGACGCCGGAGAGGAGAGTATCGGAGGCTAGATTGCTCTACCACCCGCAACGGCGGATGATGCAAAGGCTGAGCGACGCGGGCGGGAGAAAAGAGTAATGAGTCGGACGTCGGGTGAAACTCTAATCGGGGCTGACTTTATCCTCCCGGCCGCAACGGCGAGCCATTAGAAACTTAGGAGCAAGCGATCGAAACACGAATCGGGCGTCGGATGAAACTCCAATTGGGCGTACAGTTTGATCAAGGAGCCGCAATGGCGGGTGAGCTGAGGCTCAGCATCTTCCGAAAGAGGTCCGATCCAAAGCGCAAACCAGCAGCGTTAAGGATTAATTGCAACCAAAAAACATTTTTCCTTTGTTAAGGCAACATTTTCATGTTCTATGGGTATTAAACATACCACACGACCCAAACTAAACTGAACGGGGCAAAAAAAATAGCGGGCATTCAACTTCAAGACGAACAGATATGTTCGAGGGGACAAGCCTTTAACAATCAGTCCAAGCAAAGTGATGAGGAGGGGTCCCAGAGTTTAAGTAAAAAAATAAAATCGGGGAGGAAAAGTTGCGGCAGCAACACACCCTTTTGATCATTCTCTCATGCATGTCTCTACACTACGTAGAGTTTTCCCACTATTGTTCATGACTACTACTAGAGTATGTTTTGAACCCATAAATTTGAATTTGGAGACAGAGTTGAATTTGGAAAAGGGAAATTAGATGGTTGTAGGTGAGCATAGAGGTTAGGAAATCTAGGAACCCTTACCCATGGAGTTCTGCTACTTTTGGGATGCTTGAGAATCCATCATTTGTGCTACAAGAGGTTCTCCAACAACATATAGTAGATTGGGCTATTATTGCACACACTCATAAGCATTGTAAGGGTTGGATTCCCTAAGGGAACTATGGATCAATGAAGGGGAATTCCTTCCTTGTGTCATGTGGGGTAGTTGTAAGGAGTGTCATGATTGTGATGGCTAAGTGATATCTCTATAGAGATTTGTATGAGTTTTTGGCCAAGCATAGAGAGTAGAACGGGTTGTGGGTTGGGTGAGAGAAGCTTGTAGGTGTGTATGTTGCCTTGGTGGCTTCATAGCCTAGCTTGAGGGCGGCCTCTCAACAGAAAGAGTATATGTTGGATATAGTGCCTATGGTTGGGTGGAAAATATCTCTTACGCAACTAGTTGCTTGGATCTTCTTTTTTAAATATAGGTATTCTTTTTTGTGTTTCAATCTGTAATGTTTATTTGATGCATGTAATGATTATGATTATATATGTTTGTTATGTGTGTGAATTAAGTTTGTTTCCACTGTGCAATTTTCATCTATGCATCTGCACACGTGTTTATACTTTCATGGAACACATAATCATGCTTATGGGTGAACTTTAGTATCTTGTATCAGTGCATTGTCCCCTCCTATTGGTCAGGTTGAGGGATGGGGACGTTACTTAGTGGTATCGGAGCATCTGGTAGCAATATTGGAGATGTATGGGCCAAGAATGTACAGTTACAAGAAAAATATGAGTTGCATATGAAAGGATATTATGAGAGACCTGTGGATTCATCATTGGATGGTGTTCTAGCCAAGTTGCAGTTTAGATCTATAGGGTACCAGTGGGAGAGGTAAACTAGTTGAGGAAAATTTTCGAAATTTGCATAGTTGTATTGGAAATGGTTCTATGGAGTTCAGGTTCTATCAAGTGACGGGAAAGGGTTCATAAGTAATTTCAAATAAATTTTGAAATAATCCCCTTATTAACAAATTAAGATTTTATACAAATGCAAAACTTTAAAATATTTGGGTAAATTATTGGTGGGCCCCACCTGTGCCATGTGGATGAGTGATGTGGAGGAGACATGTGGGCAGAAGGAATGATGTGAAGGAGCCATATCCATGATGTGGATCAGCCACATCGGAACCATGTAAAGGTGATTGCATATGGTGGAGTGTGGAGGCAGGAATATATCTGACCATCATATCTGATGGAAGACGAATAGTTGCATTTGATAACGCATGAGCAACACTTGTGGAGGATAATAGCAGAAAATAGATATTCGACCATAGGATAAAAAATAATATTGATATCCAATGCTTATTGTACGTCGGTAAAGTGCTCGCTAGATAAAACGAGACAAGGGTGCGTTGGGCCATAAACCACCCAGCACCTATTGCATTTTTTAATTGACAACGCCTCATTGAGTAACTCTTTAAAACCACTTTCGCAAGGGCATGTTACCACTTGTGGTAAAGGAGAGAATTGTTGATGCATTCCTACCTGAAGTTAAGTGGTATTATGCCTTGGAAATCAGGGGAGGGTGACTTGGCCATGCCCCTGGGTAACATGTTAGACCTGTTCGACACCTTAGTAAGTAAGTGTGAGGCCACGTCAATACCCTTGCTAGGTCAATGGAAAATTCCATTTTTATTATGCATCATATTTGGGGTTAAAAAAATCCACTGGAACAACATAAAATTGGGCAGGTTTTGGAATAATGGTGGATGTTGCATAATTGATTTTTTTTGTCTGTAAAAAGTAGAAAAAGAGAGAAAGTAGTAAATCCGAGAAATTTATAAAACATAACTGGAGAATCGGATCACAGAACTGAAGATGGATGAGTAATCCTCATTATATGTAATATCTAAGCCAATAGATAAGTATTTATGGTTCTCCATATATGACCTTTTGTAGGTGTCTGAAGTTATCCTCTAGGGTTAAATGCACCTACAAGAAAAGTGTTGATAGCCATACTTTGACAAAAACTGTCCATATGGATATTTTCCCAAATATATAAAAATGAATTTTTTATTATGAGGATGTAATAAATCTAACAATTGTGTTTACATGAACACTTTGTAGATTCAAATATACATTAGAGAAGTTTAAAATCTATCATTCAGTATAGTTTAGTTTGGAAACCTTTGGTATCGGTTGGGACAAGAGGGTCGTCATCATGGATGATGCACATGATCCTTATCAAGCTGGGACAGATGCAATGGGAGAAAACAGACAGATTGAGAACACAGAGACAAAATCCAATGGTAGGAGAAACCAAGTAACTCCTACAGACATTGCAAAGACCATGAGGATCCTAAGGGTGAAACTGTAGAGTAGACAATGAGAGACTAATTAGAGCTCAAGAAGAACAAAATCAACTAAATGCAACGATGCTTCAAAATTTGACATATATTCAGAGAAAGATTAAGTCTAGGAATCACTTAGAAAATCAAGAAAAGAGTGGGAGTAGTTTAAGGAGGCACTCTCACAAGAGGTACCATAGTTCAAGAAGAGTTTCTAGAGGGAGGTCATACACTCCGTTCTCTTGTAGTGAGTCATCTAACGCTAAGGATTCCACTAATGGATCATGTTAGGCATAGGGACAGAAAGGTAGAATTCACTTGTAATTATGCCTAAGTATGGAGAAGAGCTAAAGAAGAAGAAGAAGGAGTTGCAACAGAAGCAGTGACATAAAAGAAAGAACAAAAAGGAAGCTGCGACAGACACAGTGAAAGGGAGAAAGAACAAGGAAAAGGTGCAATAGAAGAGGAGGTTGCGACAGAAGTAAGGAATACAACAAGGGAAGGTGCGATAGAATAACAGTATCATAAGGCGTGCAAGTAGAATAATGGCTAAAAAATGACATTAAAGTGTAATGGTTAAAAAGTTACAGACCTTAAAGGTCGCGGGTACGAGTTCAACTAACTTTGACGAAAACCACACATATGAAGGTATCTTTGTAAGTCAGGTTGTTAGTGCCTCCCGTTAGGTGTTACTAGAATAGGAAAGACAACATGTTGCCTAGATATAGGAAGTCGACTGAGAAAGCAACAGGTAACGAGTTTGTAATGATTCTGTAACAAGTCTGTAATGAGTCTGTAAAAGAAGGAACCCAAACTGTATGTGGGTTAGAATCTGGTTAGGCTCTCATTAGCTTATGGACTATTGTTAGATCTGTATTTTGTATGTTAGTATTTTTGAGTGCATACGAGTTGAAAAATCATTAGCCGAGTGTGCAGAAGAGTAGGAAAGGTTGAGTCGATTCAGGCTGTGTGTAGATCATTAGTAGAGATAAGTAGGAAGAGAGCAGAGAGAAGATCAAAGAGCATGAGAGGAACGGAGAGTTTGTAAATATAGCAAAGAAGATCTATAACATAGTCTATAGCTTAGTGTGCAGAAAAAAGGTGCATATAATTTCCTCATGCCAGATGAAGAGCACATTTGTAGTTTTTTCCCGAATGGGTTTCCACGTTATATTCTATGTATATGTGTGAATTATGAATGTGTTTGAGTTGTTTGCATAATTGTTGCATTGAATGGATGAGTATAGATATGCTTATAAATAAATAGATGTATATCAGTCGCATTGTATTAGTTGAATACAATCATGCTGCATAAAGGTTGTTGATATAATAAGTTGCATTAGAGAAGTTGGGTCACAGTCTAACTATTCATAGTGCACATAAATAATCCACCCAAAGTATTCGTTGAGAACTTTGGTAAGGGGCCAAGGTACTAAAAATCCCCCCACCCAACTGCGAAAATGTGGTTATGGTAGTTACCCATTAAAGAGAGATATATCAGGTGAGACGGCATCAGTGTCATATGTGTTGCCGATTGAGCTCTGATCAGTCGGGTTGATATCTTGGGCTTTGTTGCGCTGAGCAGAAGGGACTGAACCTAGGTTAGGATCCTTGGAGGAGGGAGAAAATCCAACAAATGGTTCCGTTTTTGGGACCCAAATCATTGTGGTGAGGGATATGTTGTGGGAACCAACAAAAATGGAGATCAAAGATTGGGTGGATTTCAAAGCGTTAGAATATGCACGAGAAGAAATTGAAGGATCTCGATGGAACCCAACATAGTGGTTGGGTCGGTACATCTATACATATATACACAATATTTTCTTTTATGAGTTTCCCATTGTGTTTCATGAGTGGTTTTCTAAGTCAGCAACCCAACAAAGAAATTTCCAAGGAGGAGATACAAAGGAGTGGAATCATTGGTTGATTGAGAAATTGGAAGGAGTAAGCAACCCTGTGTCAAGGGCTGTGGATTTTTGGATAGACAGTATCTTGGAGGGATACATTACTATGTTTGTTGTTGACACAATAACCTCATATAGTGAGGCAGAGTAGAAATTTTTTCAAGGACCACGCGATAGATATATGTCATCTTTAAATGTGTGGATACAAATGCTTGTATTTGAAAAAGGCATTCTACGAATGTGACAAGACTGTGTACAAAAAGAGTGGGTATGTCGCAATATAACTCCGTGGAAAATGACGCACCTTGAATTGAGATGTTCCCAGGAGATAGTGGAACTAAATTAGAGTCTGTTTATTTAAGAAACTAAAGCATATTTATATTCATCAAGCGAAGAAATACTATGTTAGGAAGAGGGAGTTGCAGCACGAACAGAGGACAAGAAGGCTACGAGATTGCGTCGTACTTCGACGAAGGGTATTGCGACAAAGAAGAAGAATATCAACCAATCTTTGAAGGAGACAAAGAATTAGAAGAGTCGACCGAAGCTCTAAATCAAGAACATGGTAACAAATTGCCTACATCACCGCATGCATCGCCAGAGGTAAGATCTAGAGACTTATCTCCAAGTGCATTTGTACATACAAGTAGTACTAACACTGTAAATAATGAACAAGGGAGTCCGACGAGCCAAAATTTTGTTACGACTGTACTAGCAGTAAATACAATGGCTGGAGTTGACATTAAGTTACCAATATTCAATGAAAATGGGTTGGATGACCCATAACAACATTGGTTCTTTTGTGAAGCTGTGTGGATTGTGCGACAGATTCAGGATGAGAATATCAAGAAAGCATAGATGATCATGACTTTGCGAGGTCGTGCGCTTGACTGGTACATGAAATTTTCCATAGTGATAATAGGAGTTGTCCAGAAAATGCTCGATGAGATTCGAGTGGGAATGATAGGGGAGTTTAGGAAGCCAAAGTCTGAATCATAATACATTACTGAGATCAAAGAATTTAAGAAGCTACCGACAGAGTCTATCTGGGACTTTGACCAGAGATTTAAGACATTAATGGCCAAAGTAAGATTCCAAATATCGGATATACAACATAAGGAGGGGTTCATTTCTTCCTTGTTGCTGCATATACGAACCCCATTGATGCAACAGAAGATTGTGTCATAGACAGAAGCTCTGGAGATAGCGATGAAGCTAGAATCCTCTCCGATTGGAGACAATGATACAGGAATGATGCAAATTAAGTCACAACTATCCAACCTTACGGTGCAGCTCCAGGACATTAAGATAGGTAAGGAATTTCAAGAAGAACTATGGTGTACAAGATGTAGAATAGACAGACATCATCAAGACAATTTATCGACGCTCATGAACTACGTCACGGTAAAAGCGTCGAACCCGATAAAGACCCAAGGGCTGTCTTGGTGTAGAATATTCCAGAATAGGGGCCACAATTTTGAAGAATGTCTGTATTTACAAAATATTTAAGTGCACCAGCTAAGTGTATATTGTTAATTTTGTAAATTAGTGGGTCATGATGAAAAAGACCGCAGAGCACTCCAACTGCTGCAAGAAAAGATTGTGGATACCTATTTGATGAAAAATGATGAGCAAATGCCAGTTGAGCAAGTGCAACCTCAGTATCATCCTAATCAATACCCACCACTGCAATATCAACAACCACAGTATCCTCAACCATAATACCAACAAAATCAGTATCCACAACAACAATCATACCCTCAACAAAGAGGGGCTGGAAATTTTTGAGGCTGAGAACAACAAGAAGGAGGAGGAGGATTTGGTCATGGAAGAGGCCAAGTCATATGTTATAACTGTGGGAAGCCAGGACATTTCTCCCGAGATTTCCAAAGTCCTGCAAAAACTTGTACATATTGTAAATATTTTGATCACACTATTGAACAGTGTTCGCAACTAATTGCGAACCGGTAGGCTCAAACTATCGTAAATCCCAGTCCAATGCAGAATTAGAATCCGAACCCCAACCGAAACATTTGGATGATTTATTTCGAGACAAGAGAACCTCACATTGTTGTGGTTATAAGAGGAGGTGCTTCGACATGTGTAGACTAGAACACACATCATGGACAACCACAGGTGAGATCCACAACACAAAAAAATCCCTGTTAGATGTCCAAAAGGAGAAATAATTCTTCTTGGATGTGCGACTAGAGTTTGTTGATGCTAATCGACCGTTGACATCTGGAAAAATCAAGACCATGCCCGAACGATTTGAACAACTAATCAGGAAGCAACCAATGGAAAAGGTTAGTAAGCTTAAATAATTTTTCAAAAGTTGTTAAACACTAATCAATGATAAAGATGTTGTCACAGAAATGACATCACTAATAGAAGAAACTCGAGACGATCTACGACTCGAAAAAAGAGTTAACTATCTCGGGAAGAGATTAAAAACATGTTAAGAACTGCGAATGACTGCACATATAGGATACTATGATATGGAATATATCATATTAGATTTGGGATCGAATGTTAACATTTTGACAAGACAAACATGGGAGAGCATGAATAAACCGTGACTGGACTGGTCTCCCATTCAAATAAGTCTTGTGAATCAGTTGAAGGTTCTACCAATTGGTAGATTAACTCAAGTGCCTGTAGAAGTCGAAGGCTTAATAACATATGCAGAATTTGAAGTAATAAACATTCTCGATGACACAAATCCATACCCTGCACTTCTGGGAGTCGATTGGGCGATAGACAACCAAACCATTATAAATTTTAAGAAAGGGATCTTATCATTTGAATATTCTAAACTAAGGGTGGTCACGCCAATCAATACCCTTGAAGGGCAGAGATACGTTGAGCCTGTAAATAGTGAAGGTCAAGGAAATTACCTAGATCAGTTGTATAATATCACGTCTTCAAGAGAATATTATATAAATATAACAGTTGATGGAAAACTAAGTTGGAGGAGTGTAAGTTCTTTCACATCCGATTCAGGTGATGCCCTGGAAAATTGGCAGAACAGGTTACATGAAGTCTCCATGAGAAGATGCGCAAGAATCACAAGATGTGTCTGAAGGGTAGGAGCTGAAGCAAGCGAGCTTCCACCATATGAAGGATTACTCAACCTTGCATATTTTCTAGTGGATTTAAAGAAAAAGTTACAGAATCGTAGGGACTGTCTGCCTTGGACTTTGTGCTGAAAGCGACAACCGCTAGATGGTGGGGTACACATAAAAAATCTATCTTTGAATGGACACAGTGTAGAAGATTAATGGATATTAGATTTGGAGAACATATCAGTTATTCTGATCATAAGTATACAGGACTGACAAGTCCTGTGGAGCATATTGAGCATTGTCGCAGGAAATGGAAAGAAAATTCACGACAAGAGTGGGTTCATCGATTTATCCACACATTGGAAATGGTGCCAAGAAATTTTTACACATCAATGGAACTGCAAAGAAGAACTGTCGAATGGGAAGGTTTGGAAATGGAAAGAAAATTCACGACAAGAGTGGGTTCATCGATTTATCCACACATTGGAAATGGTGCCAAGAAATTTTTATACATCAATGGAACTGCAAAGAGGAACTGTCGAATGGGAAGGTTTAGTTACAAGATTCACCCATACATTTCAGTTCACAAGTGAACATCCGACAGTCGATGCTGCACTACAAATAATGAGGGAAAATATATTCAAATAAATCTCGATTGCAACTACCAATTACCATCAATGTAGCACGTCAATCCACCACTAGGTGGAATGTTACAATATTACAGGAGAACTGGATGATGATGATATGCATGAGATAAACATACCTGAGTCAGAAGGTATCCATGCAGTGGAAGGAGCTGGTATGTCTAGTGACCAATTCCTAAGTCCACTCAAGATCAAGAAAGTAAATATTGGCTCGTCTAAAAACCCAAAGTTTGCCAATATTGGAGACTACTGAGACGATGAGACCATGGGAAAGATCACTAACTTACTACATGAATTTTAGGATTTGTTCCCTACCAAATTTTTTGAGATGAAAGGCATAGTCGAGGACCTTGGTGAAATGAAGATACCTTTGAGGCCTGATGCAAAGATGGTCAAACAACGACTATAGAGATTAAACCCGCGCTACAAATATAAAGTTAAAACTGAACTGGACCGAATTCTAGAGGTAGGTGTCATGGAACATGTTGAAGAATTAGAATGGATCAGTCCAATTGTAGTGCAAGACAAGTCTACTTCAGGGGAAGTGAGGATTTTTGTTGACTTGAGGAAATTAAATGATTCCTGCCTACATGATCCATTTTCGACGCCATTCACAGATGAAGTATTGGAGAATATTAGAGGACAAGAAATGTATTCATTCACTGATGGATTTTCGGGCTACCATCAGATAAGATTTGAAAAGGAGGACCGACACAAGACAACCTTTGCGACGGAGTGGGGATGCTACCAGTACATGCTAATGCCCTTTGGACTCAAGAATGCGCCTACAATTTTTTCTAGAATCGTAGTTGCTACGTTTAAATATTTTATACATAAATTTCTTGAATTCTATTTTGATGACTGGAATGTATTTGGTCTTGTAAAATATCATATTGAGAGCCTCAGAATGATGATTGAATGATGTCGCCAGTATCAAATTTCCTTAACTTTGAAAAAGTGTATTTTTGGTGCGACTTTTGGATATCTGTTAGGCCATGTGGTCTGCAGTGACAAAATTTTGGTTGATCTAGCCAAGATTTCCATCATCCTTGACTTACCATCCCCTACCATGGTTAAACAATTAAGAACAACATTAGGACATACGATATACTACATAAATTTTATCAAGGGATATGTAGAGGTGACTGTCCCGATGGAGAGACTGCTGAAAAAAGACACTAAGTTCAACGGACAGACGAATGCCAAGAGCATCTGGACAAGCTGAAGAACAATATGGCTACTGCACCAATACTTGTATTTCCATACTGGAAAAAAGAATTCTGTGTTCATGTCGACACATCATCTATTGCGCTTGGTGTGGTACTAATGCAGCCAAGGGAAGGAGCAATTGATCAGCCCATTGCGTTTGCTAGCAGAAAGTTATCAACTGCAGAGAAACATTACATCACAATAGAGAGGGAAGGGCTACATATGGTGTATGCACTGCAAACATTTAGACATTATTTGCTGGGTGGACATTTCAATATGTACACTGACCATTCTATGTTGAAATATTTGGTCAATAAGCCAGTGTTGGGGGGAAGATTTGTCGATGGCTTCTCCTCTTCCAGGAATTTAATTTTGAGATAATAGTTAAACCGGGTAGGTTGAATTTGGGACCAGACCACCTGTCAAAAATTGAAAGTGGAGAAGAACCTACTAGCCTGGAAGATAATCTTCCCGATGCACAAATATTTGCGATAACCGTGTTTGATGATCAATATAAATATATCATATATTTTCTTAGTACAAGTTATGCACCAACTGAGTTTACCACTGCGCAGAAGAAATAGTTAGTAGTTCGAGCTGTAGATTTCTAGTTAATTGCTGTAAATTTGTATAAACTGGGCCCTGATGAGATACTATGACGATGTGTTTTGGAGCATGAGTGTCCAATGATATTAAGTGAAGCAAATGCTGGTGTTAGAGGAGGCCACTATGTAGGAAAAGCGATGATGTGAAAGATTTTGCAAGGACTATGGTGGCCCACCATGCATGCGGATGCTCGAGATGATTGTCGAAGCTGTGATATCTGTGAAATAATTGGGAATCCATCCTGAAGGGATGAAATGCCATTGGTACCACAAATTACACTCCAGGATATCGATAAATGGTTTCTTGACTTTGTAGTACCTATCCGCCTAGCAGGGAAGCACACATGAGCATGGTATATTATCACTACGACTAATTACCTAACAAGATGGGTAGAAGCTGCATTGGTAAAGGATTGTATTGCTACAACAACCGTGAAGTTCTTATTTGAAAATGTTCTGACAAGGTTCAGTTGCCCAAATATTTTGATCAACAATCAAGGTACGCACTTTGCAAACTAATTGATTGAAGAATCGACTGATGAATTCCAGATACAACATAGAAGGACAACTCCATATCATCCCAAGCAAATGGAGTTGTCGAAGCATTTAACAAGATTCTAGAAAATGCGCTAACAAAGGTCTACAATGCGTGAAGTGATGATTGGGATCAAAATATCTCTATAGTGTTATGGGCATATCGCACAACAAGTAAGAAGTTGATAGGATAGATGCCATTCATGTTGGTATATGGACAAGAAATTGTCATGCCTATGGAATATATTGTAAGTTTGAGAGTTGTCATGACCATAGAAATGATAGATGTTGATGTTGTAGAATAAATATTTCTTCAACTAATCCACTTAAGGAAGAACACTTCATTGCATGATTTCACCAGAATGTAGAAAAACAAAGGAAAAAAGGCATGGCATGCTAGACACATTCAGAGCAAGCATTTTGAAGTCGTAGGTCTTGTTCTTATGTACAAGATTAAATTCTTCAAACATCCGGGAAAGTTGAAAACACATTGGTTAGAGCCATATGTCGTTAAGGAAATCATTGAGGGAGAAACAATTAAGTTAGATAAATCAGATGGGACAGAGGTAAGAGGGCTCATCAATGGGATCCTATTGAATCCTTATTTTGATAACTGTGACTAGGTTGCATTATATATATATATATATATATATATATATATATATAT